>JABFFJ010000288.1:0-50426 GCA_013623715.1 Fusarium verrucosum
AAAAAATACCGGGAAACCGCTGACTCAAAACTCCGATTCCACCCTTCCCAAGTCAAGCAACTTCATTCGAGATCCTGTAGGCTCTCCTGGGGATGCGTCCTTCTCACTTCCGCAAGCTTGGTCAATATCACGTGGGGTCGACGCTTTCTCTTGAACCGCTTGTTAAAAGCATCGACTAACCCTTTCTCTGTCGAGTTTGGCCAGTCTTTGACGAACTGTAGCTCGTCCTCAGTCCAACGGTCCTCAATGCGTTTCGCCACCAGCGAGGCCTTGGAACGGCTGCGGCCGAACATCTTCCAAAAATTCTCACAAAACTGCCCCAACTGAAGATCACGATTCTCTTGTATGAATCGAAGTTCATCTTGGGTCCACGGGGTCCGGTTACCTCCCACAAACTTCATGCGCTTACGCTTTGCTGCACATGCCTCCTTGGTGCGGGAGATGCCGAACTCTTCCAGCAAGAGCTGTGGGAATTTGTCCGTGGTAACTTTGTCCTTGACGAGATCTTCCATAAATGCAATTTCTTCGGGAGTCCAGGGCTTTTGGTGGAATTTGGCACCATCCAGTCCCAACTGGCTCACTCGTCGTTGAAGCGATGCTATTGGTCGGTCTGTCTGGAACTCTGCCTTTAGTTCAGCATGCAATTCCTCCCAGCTATCACATCTCTGATGTAATTTCACCAAACATTCATCTTCGGCAGGGGTATATTGCTTGCGTTTCTCTTGTATCGACGTCCCTAGGTCCTTTCGGATCTTCACCATCCGGGTTATTAGTGCATTTCTTGTACGGGTAGTTCCGAACTTCTGGTGAAACCTTTGTAGTCGTTCTTCTACCGAGAGCTGAATGTTCATAAGCTCCTTGATAAAATCGTCCTCATCTGGGCTCCATTGGTGGAGTGCCTGGTGGCTTTCAGGCTTTGGTGAATGACGCTTTTCTGGGGAAGATGGAGGAAGGTAAGGCGACTGATGGCTGTCGGGCTTTGGCGAATAACGGTCTTCTGGGGAAGATGGAGGCAGGCAAGGTGACTGATGGCTTGCGGGCTTTGGTGAATGACGGTTTGCTGGGGAAGATGGAGGAAGATAAGGAGGAGGTGACGAGATCATAGGTTGCGAGTGTAGCGATAGCGAAGTTGCCGGGGGAGGAGGATCCAATGCATCGCGAGCCTCGGGATGGTTGCCTTCCTCAAGAGAGGACGTGGTCTTGTCGCAATGTGTGTGTTCCAGGTTTGGATAGATATGGCCTTGCTTGGTCATTGACTCTTCCCAAATCTGTGTTATCAGGAGGCCATACGTGGAACAAAATCCCTCGATACCATACCCATTCATATGGCTACGAATGCCCTCTTGTACTGTCTCCAAAACACCATTGTTGGCTAGAAACTTCTGTACCCAAGTCGGAGACAGATCAGGGTTCAAAAATCTACCTTTCCAAGAGCCGATGTCGTAATTGTAAGGGTGTTTTTCGCACAACAGGACATTCATTGCCAAAGCCTCTTCAAGTATCTTTGAGGCTGTCTGTGCCTCTCCAGACCTTTCTCCAGATCTGATAAGTTTCAGTACCCAACCGAACCGGTATTGTAATTCGGTTTGGGAAGAGACATTCCATTTTCCATCAAGCATAAAATACAGGCTTCTCCAGAACCCATTATCCCCCGAATCGGCGTCAAAATCATCATTGAAGATGTCTCTGTGAAGTTGAGACATCTTTGAAGTGAGAACGCGAAGCGTCGATGTTGAGTTTTGAGCCATTGCGCATGGCGCGAGCTTCTTGGTTTGTAGTTTGAGAACCACCTCATTTGGATCTCGTAGCCGGTGTCGATCCGTAATGGCCAGCATGTCATGAGTAGAGGCCACTGCCTCATATCGGGCCTTATCAGATGGCCATTCATAGGATCTCGTATCTGACTCGTCTGTTTCTGCTCCATCGTCCTGAGTTCCATCAGACTCCCCACTGGGGTTCTCGTCGAAAGCGATCGACTCTCTTGCAGACAACTCTCGCGGTGCATCCTTTGACTGGTCATATCGCCACCGTGGCAGCGGTATCAAATGTGGTGATCGTGAAAGGCAATGGCTTGGTGAAACTAGCCACCGTACAATTCGAAATACCCCGCCAGGAATGACATAGCGAGGGGGCACGCCGTCAGCAAGCAACTGAGCAGAAGCTCGATGCCAAATTTGGCTCAAATCTGTCCATGAAAGCCTTTGGATCACGGGCATATTGGAGTCTGCATTCCCTTGCGAAGTGAGGTACTGTGCGGCGAAGTGGAACACTACCTCTATGGTCCTGTTCAAGAGTCGCTTTGGTAAGAATTGGTTTCGGGCAATTAGACGACTGGGTGGTGATTCTACTACCGTTAGTTTGGGAGTTTCAGAATTATGAGCTGGATAGAATACCTGTGATGTTCTCCCAAACATCCCTGCTCAACAGCTTTGGAAGATAGTGAGCCCAGAATGTCCCTTTGGGCGCCATGATGTTATGATCGAAGTCTGTGTATCCCGAGCGCCTCAGTAATTCTATGAAGTGCCACGATGTACGGTGTCCATCCTCCAACTCTGGAATGTGGTAAAAAAGGTCGTTACTGTCTCTGGGCTCTGTGATCAAGTGTTCCTGCTCCAAGTGCTGCTTCACGTTGTAGATCTGATCCCATATGCGATTCCATCTGCTCATCGTTGCTGTGAGTAAGCCTGATTGATCGTTGCTGCGGAGGAGACGGTAGCCATTCGCCAATTCGTCCTCCGTTTTATACACATTCCGTGTTCTCAAATGCGTTTTTATGACAGTCCAATCGATCATTAGACCTAGACCACCTTTGTGGTTCGGAACGTAGACTTCTCGTTCATTCTCTCTCACAATGTCGAGGAGGTGGCCCAGCTCTTCCGGACTCCAGGAAGCACTCGAAGCCAAACTGGTAAGTCTCCTGTTGAATTGATTACTGGGCAAAGCCCGGTTAAGTCCCTCGTAGGCTCGACGAGGCAATCCTGCCTGCATTAAATGTGACAATCCTATCTCTGATCCAAAACACGAGGCAAAATCACTCTTTCCAGTCGTAGACAATGAGTCGACTAGAATGATGTCGATAGTTTCAACCAGTGTTAGTATCATGACGTAGTGTCGAAGAGCTTCGCCCAGACTCGAGGTTGGGAAAGGAAACATGGACAAGACTGCGACTTCGACCCTCTTGATGTCCTGTTCTGACAAGCGGCAATAGGCGTTCAGTTCTTTGGGTTTACTCCCAAAAATATGGGCGTAGTGTTCCATCACTCTAGACCGGATGCCTACAGCTCCCTTGTCGGCGAATTTGGCAGCAGAAGCCTGCCCAGCGTAGATTGGATCCTCAGATTGACACTGATCACCAGAACGTACTCCATGTAGAAGATACGTTCCAGCCACGTTGGGGATGGCGCTTCCACACTTTGATAGTGGGAAGAACTCGAGCTCTTTGAACAGAAGCGCTTGTGCCTTTCTCGATGTTGGTCGACGCCCGATAGCAGCCCTAACCCGGTATGATCTCACTGCTGGATGGAGCAGAAACTCGCATAGCGGCACACGTATCCTGTAATTGGTATTGTCCTTTAACCATCGATACATGGGAAAGCAGAAGGGTGACTCGTTGAAATTATAGTCCGTATATTTTAATGCCGTGTCAAAAATACTGTCCATGACACTCATGTACTAGAGATCGTGTCGTTGGATATTCTCATTGATGTCGGCGGGCAAATCTTCTGGTACTAACAGCGGAACAATTGGTCAGCTCATCTCATCTTGTTACGATTGATAGGAAATCAAAAGCAACTCACGTTGGTTGAATTCTTGGCTCGAATTCGTAGAAGTCATGATGGCTTCAGTCAGGGTCTTGAGAACCTCTGGCTTCATCTGTAAGCATCCGGGCGCAAACTTCGGGTACTTAGAAGAGGGATCTGGATATTCGTTGGTGGCATGGTCATCCTCGACTAGATTCTCAAGAATCTCGTCAGGGATATCGCCTGTGGTGTCATCGGGGATGTCATCGTCTAGTTCCTCAGAATCGCCGAGTTTCGCGAGATCCTCAACAAGATTCTGGAATTCGTCGAATTCGTCCGCTAGTTCGGGTTTAGAGGCACTGCCTTGATTGACTTTTGCTTTGACTTTGAAGTCTTCAAAGCTGGTCCCCCATGGTCGTTTTTCGGGCGGCATCGTTTCTCGTGGGATTTTCTGATGATATCAACTTGCTCAAGAACACATGGATGAAGGAAGCAGCTCGAAGTTGATGACTTCTCTGTGAAAAGATTTCTAGTTACCTGGCAGAAAAATGGGACTCAGTGACGGTGGCAGGCGGCAGTGGCAGCGGCAGTGGTGGTGACAGTGACAGTGCTATTTCTCCACCCAGCTTATAACTAAATGACCAGGCAGATTAATGGATATCTGGTTCGTCTGTTTTTATATACTCCTATTGGATATTTAGGTATCTAGGTTGGGTAGGTAGCTTATTGGTAAGGTTTACCCCTATATTCCAGAAGCCTTACCCCAGGGACCCTATCAAACATGACCCGACGCAGTATCGTCTTTGTTGTGACTCGTTGCTTGATATCGGGCAGCCACTGCAAGACATGAATATTCTGTTGAAAAGGACCCTAGTTTGATAGCAAGTATAATCCTATCTTATTAAAGACGACCACGTGAGAACGCTGACTTGATTCAGTTGTTATATACTATCTGCTAAAACCTATCTATATGTATCCCCATATTGTTTAGAGGTAGTAAGTGTAATATAGGTAGCCTAAAGTACAGGGCTCTTAAACGCCATCAAAACACCCTCTCATTCTTTTACTTATGATCCCTCGTCATTAACAGATAAGATTGTCTTGCATGCGATATATATCTCTTCTTAACTCCTAGAGCCGCACCTATCAGCATTCAAGACTCAGAAGGGGATCAAAGGCAACTCACGTTCATTCGTCTCACAATCAGAATAACTTCAGCCCTGACCGAGCTTGAATATGACTTCTTTGTATCTCCTTGGCCGAAACTTCCCTCGTTGTAGAGGCATGTTGGATGCCGTTTGGTTGGATGACAAGTGTGTTAAGTAGAGGCTTTCCAGAAACTCTTCCAATCATGGCAATCTCCATCACCTGACGGAGTATCAGTGAGAACTCGAGGTCAACAATGACCAGTTCAGAGTCGGGCGGAGTTGGTCAAGATTTTGAGGACTTCCTCGTCCATTTTCGGTTCCTTTCTTCAAACCCCTGCCTTTGTTGTTGTTTCCAGTGTCTCTTGTACTTGGAGACTCGAGAACTTGATCGATATTATAGTTTTCCTCAGGTTCAGTGGCTCCTTCTGGGAGATCATCATTCGAAGCTTCGAGGCCACCCTCTTCGATCATGGCCTGGATAACATTGGTGACCTCGTCCTTGGAATCTGAGACCTTGGGTTTCGGGATCTTGGTCGGCGTGTTCCCGGCTTTAACCTTGAAGTCGATGAAGTTTGACCCCCAGGAATTCATTGTTGGTTTCATCGTTGGCTTCATGTTGTAATAGCAGTCTGCACGAGATCCGCATCGAAGCGTAGGTATGCGTTATATATAGGTAGGATTTGGATGTTTACTGAAGAGGATCTCAGTATAAGTTAAAGACTTTGCATAATCTTGGTGATGGACGAAATGGAAGAGAGAGGCTCAAGAGGTGGTATTTATAGACAGAGGTTTACATGCTTATCCTCAAGTCCTAAACAATGGCCCCATTCAGTTTGCTAGATATTAACATATCATTTGATACACAATATTGTGTTAGACGTTTGTTTCATAAAACAACTATAGACAATAGGAATTGTGTTTTTGACGAACAACCAGAATCTCAGGAAACTATTCAATAGGCATGCACTTGCAACAATCTAGAATAAGGCTAGATAAACAATATAGGATTGCCATGACAGCAAAATGGGGTTTGCACCACAGTAGTAACACAATAGCTTTATAAACACAACAATAGGCATTAGTTTGTGTATTACAGAGGCAGTGCCAGAAAGCTATTGCCCAGCTTTCTAAAGACAAGGGTACAAAGAACCTGAATTTCTTCAGGTAAGAAGTACTTTACCCAAGGTTAGTATCTGGATATGTAATCTAGGCTTACTATATCCTAAAGTATCTAAAGGATTAGGTAGGTAGACTACCTATGGCAAAACCCTATCTCTATACAGTAAGCTAGAATCGTTGTCTATTGTTAATGTCCGCTCTTCAATTATTTGATAGAGGTCCAAGCCTGACGTTACGCAGCTATCCTGCACTGATTCCTTGAATGAGTCGTAGGAAGTGACATACCACAGATATTGTCTCCTTTAATCGTATTGCAAGCTGTCATACGCAAATCTAGTTGAGGATTTCGATTTGTTTCTGAAATTTTGGGATGTTTTCTATCTGCTGTTCGTCACTTTTCTAACCGCGATATAGCAATTCTCGTTCCATGGTTATTTATACCTGTTGAAGAACCTGATTTGAAGGCAATCCAAGCAGTGTCTTTGATGGCCATCATGAGCCACTCGATTGCTCTACAGTTGCTATTTGTATGTTTGCATAGTTAGTTGGTTGGTTGCCTGTTTGAATAGTCTGATTGGTAGGAGAGGGGCAAATGCTCCGTGTGAACGACTTTCTTCTGTAGCCAAACCTCGCTTGACTTGTCTGTTTTTGGGCTCCAGGAAACAACGGGTTATCCCATTAGCAAAGGGTATCATGAACTTCACTATAGCAAAAGACAAATGCCCCAAGCGCAAAGTCATTTGGTTTTCATGAGTTCCACTATTGTTCTGAGGAGTAACACAAAAGTTTGTAATAACTATCCGCTTATGTATTTCGGTATTACAGCATACCTTTCAGTTAGTAGAAAGAAGGCCTGCATAATTGCCTGGATATTTATGTAGATATTTATTTAGATATTTGTCTATCCAAAGTCAATGAACTTGCTTGTGCTTAACATAATCTGATGGCATATAATAAAGCAACTAGAGCCTTTCTATTTTCTACTATTATGAGTCACCGTACGTTTGCTTGGAGTAAAACCTTAGCTCGACGTTGCTTGGAGCCTCAAATAAGTTGGCATGGAAAGGTAATCATAAAACACAGAGCAAGAGAATACGTGCATGTAATAGGTCATCTGCTGGTGTCTCTGTTAACTCGCTAAATACTCTACATTTCATCATAGTACACATCTCCATTATCTAATAGAGGTCAAATCCCCATCACCATCAAGTTCCTCCTCATTCTTATACTAGCGGTCCCTCGTCATCAACAGACAAGGTTGTCTCGCATGCCACATCCGTCTCTCCTTGACTCCCAGAGCCGCATCCATCAGCGTCTGAGACTCAGAGCGTGCCCTCGTAGGTTCAGTTCTCGGCTCATCCCAGACCTGCACCTCCTCAACGGATGCTGAGATCTCAAACTCGCCGCGGCAGAGCACCGTCATGCCCACTGAAACCTCGGCGCTTTCATGCCCTTTTAGTACGGGAATGTGCTGCTGTAGAGTTCCGTTCCATGCAAGCTTTCGTGTAAACTCCAGACCAACATTTGCAGGTCTGTGACGAAGAGCAGGTAGAATCCTGATGAGGGGATGGATACACTGAGCTGTTCGATTTGTGACGCGGACTTTGAGTTGCATAAACTCGTCGACGTACGCCACATTATCTTCAGCTGCATGACCATTCGCATCCTCAACCGAGATGGCAATATCAACCTCGTCAATCTTGATAGCCTCAATCATTCGCGAAGTCAGTCGGATGCTTCTCAGGTCGATCGAGCCGCTTCTTTTAGGTAGTGACGTCGTCTTCCATGTCGCCCTCAGACAGTTGAGAACCCTCTCCCTGTACCAGAACGCTTCACGGTTCGCTCGCTCCATGTCAGGCGAGATCTTGCTGGCACTAACGACGAACTGTCGGTTTCGTGAGGGGTTCAATGTTGGTATTGTGGCATGAGGATCCTCCAGGTAAACTCTCTTGACTGGTAAAATGACACGGCTCGTGTTTCCAGGAAGAATATCCTCTTGCACAGCAATCCCATCATTGCTCTCTAATTGCACCACCATCTGGCTCGGCCAGGCGTTGCGAAGATCCACAGACAAGAGACAGTATGCATCAGGCTTGGCTTGAAAGGAGCTACCCAGGCGATCCCACAAGGGCTGGGGAATCTCACCATGCACGGGCAGCGCATCAATTCGAGCAAGCTCAACGCTGGCGTTGACCGTCACGGTAAGATCGAGAGAAACTTGTCGTGTAAAGAACTGCTCAGGCATCTCGTCTTGCGAACATCCTAGATGACTGTAGTCCACCTGAATTGTTGCTGCCGTGAGTCCAGGCTTGCCGAGTATCTCGAAATCGAACGTCGCCTCTCCGTTAGGTGCAATATGACGAGTCTTCTGGCTGCTAGGAAGTCGTAACGCTTGCCTCTTCATCAGCGCAAGCTCATACTCATAGAGCTCAGAGGGTGTCGCATCTCGGTCGTCAATCGCAGCCTGCAACGGTTCCTGGGTGGAATCCTTGAAGGAGAAGAGCATAAAGTCCACTGGCGTCGACGCAAGGTTCTGCAGCGTCACTGAAAACACTTGCCTCTCGCCCTCCAGGATCATGATAGAAGACTGTGCAAGAGTCGTAGACTTCACCACAACCAGTGGCTGTGCTTGGATTGCAGTGAGACTCATGGTATCAGTTTCTAGCTTCGGGGCAAAAGGCTTGACGTCCGTAACCGCTTCTTCAAGCGCAGCCAGGCCCTTTGCTTTCACCTTGAGCTCTTGCTTCGGTGTCCATGGCATGGAGAAGACGGGGAATCGTCGCTCACGGCATCCTCGCACTTTGATAACGGCGCCGGTGATCTTGACAGTTCCCGCTTCCTTTGCTCTTCCCCTCAATCGAATAACTTGTGTTCGATACGGGCCAACCGTTGTTGCCTCCTTGACAGCGTCAAACTTAACACCATCGGTAGCCAAATGGATAGATTCAACATCCACCTCAATATCATAGGGGTTCTGTAGCGTAATCTTGAACGTGGCATATTCATCAGCCACAAGAGTCTGGTTCACCACCTCGTCGGGCTTCTTCAGGAATGGGTTGTAGATAAAGGGGTCAACATCCTGGGATTCACGGCTGGTCGTAGCACCGGGCAGAATACTCCTAGCGTGAGGCACTGGTGTTTTGCTGTTGAGTGAGGGTTCAAGCTTGATACCTCTCACAAAGAACTCATCCCAGTACTCGGCTGCTATATCAGTATAACCTAATCGCTGGACAAGGTTTGCGGTTCTTGATATTCCAGTCGTTAAGCGCACTTGCTCCTCTCGAATGATCATCGGCGAGGCGTCCTCTCGTCGAGGTCCTGGAGCAACACCTGAGCCGGCTGTTCGTAAGAGATCACTCGAGAATCGCAAGACACCATCGAAATCAGGGAGGGCCTCGGAAAAGTTAATGCAAGCCCTCAGGATGTTGAGCTTGACGTCCGGAAATCCGAAGAAACGAGCTGCAGATTGGCCGCGTATCCTAGCAATCACGGCCTCGTCCGATTCATCGACATCTTCATTGTTCTTGGCACCAGCCTTTCTTGTTAAATCAAAGCCAACAATGCCGTAAGATTTGCAAAGCAGGGTCATCAGAGCCTCGATGCCCTGTTCAACGTCGCACTCTCCAATCTCCAAGGCCATGAAGCCGCTGCTTGACGCACCGCCTCCTGAAGTCAGGGACATCAGTCCAGCAGCAGGATGAATACCCATATCTGCAGCTCCTCGAGTTCGTGCCTCAACAAGACCGCCAATAAGGACAGACACCAGCTCTCGTATCACCATGGCCTTCTTTCGGTGAAGCCCCAAGGGTCCTAGAACAGTTGCTATACCGCTCAGAATTGACGCTCGGTCAACGGTGGTGAGGAGCTCTGAAGCACCTGCAGGGAATGCTTTAAATAACATTGCCCCGATTTGTTGTCTGGTGGGCGTTACACCAAATCGTGGAGGTGCAATGTATGGCTGCTCAGGGACGATCCCAGTAACTATCATAGCCAGAGACTCTTCATTCAGATAACCATTGCATAAGTGAAGGGCTGAATAGATCTTGGAAAAGCGGATAAATGTTTCGGATAGAGGTAAGGGAGGAAGGCTGTCTGATGATACTCTGGAGCAGAGGGTGATGATACGTTCCAGAAGCTCCGGTAGTAGGCTTTGAAGATTTCTAAGATGTTTTGGCTGATCGGGGTCTTCGGGAGTCGTGTCCGGTGTTTGCTTGTGCGCTGGCTTATCCGGGAATTGAATAAGTACAGTAGGCACATGAAACTCGATATTGGACCAGCCAAGGAGGAACAGGTTTACCAAGATCAGCTCCAGCGCCTTTCCGTGCCACAGATGATCATTGACAGATCGCGCAGCCATAGCACCATCACTAAGCTCCTTGATCGAATCTGTCCATCGTCCAGCCTGGAGAAACATAGAACCAACAACAACAGCCGCTCGTCCCTTGGTCCTAAGCCTCCAACGGTCATTCACACCTCCCGAACCAAAGCCCTGCGTTGATATCCGATCGCGACTAGCTGATCGAGAATTCTCCGTAGTCTCTGTCGGTGCGACCTGTTCTGGTGTTGATCGGTCGCTAGCTGGCGGGCTATGACCATCAGTGGTTAGAGGTGGGTTTGATAAGCTGCTCTTTGTAGGTGTTGATGAAAGTCCTGGTGTTGAAGTGCTCGAATGAATCCCTGGGCGAGCGTTTGCCGGCATAGACATGCGATCCCGCGCCTTATCCATAATACCGCCCGCTGAATTAGAACGCGCGGAATGTCGTGACGAGATAACGGAGCCTCTCCTAAGGAACCCGTTCAGACCACCTTCCCCGCCCCATGAACCACCGTTAGTATGTTTCGAAGTAGACGAGTAAGGCACGGGAGACTCGATGTTGGTCATGGCCTCGAAGGACTTGGCCAATGTCGTCATCTCAGCGAGGAGAAGCGACGAGATGTCGCACATGACAGTCCTTATCGTATTAACCTTGCAGTCCTCTGGAGGGGGGATATTGACGAGGCCCTCGGGCATTGGAATGTCGGTGCCTTGGGGGTTGACATAATCGAACAGCAGGACTTGGTGGACGAGAGCCTTGGGGTATGTATCGCGCAGTTCTTCAAGCTCCTGGTATAGAGCTCTGATATTCTTCTCCTCCGTCGTCGGACCCATGCCATTCATGGACTGTCGCTTATTGAAGCTCTTTTGATGTAGCTCGGTGCCATCTGCCAGAGCTATCACAGCAAGGGGTTCTCGGTATAAGTCGAAGGGCGTAAGGGCGAGATGAGAGGGAGGAGGGACGTGAGTAACGAGGTTATATATTATAGCGCCGTCTGGATACGCCAGAGGCGAGAACATGTCTGCGCAAGCTATGTCAGCGCCATCTTGAGTGGTGGAGAGCATCACCCCTTCTTACTCCTGTTGGGTCGTCCATCAGCGCTGATGTCGCGGAGGTGGACAACATGTTCCTGGTGTAATCGCTCGACGAAGGAGGCGAATCGGTCTGCCTTGATCTGGCCCAGAGGTAAGAGGAGCGTCTTCACCCTCGCGGGAGCTACGGGGGCTAGAGGATCCAAGCTCATCCTAGCATCTGATGTTTGCTCAACATGTCCGCCAGCGCAACAACGTGGTTTGGTGTTTTGGGGGGGTTGGTGACGTCTTCAGGGGCGTCGCCTGGTTATTCGATTGGTGTGAGATTGGTCTTGATTATTGTAATCGCATTATCGCACTCGAGTCGCCTCGTTTAGTTGCTGAGCTGAGCTTCCACGCTTGGATGTCGTCTTGGATCGCCGGATCTTGAGCTCAATATCGTACACCTGTCGCATGCGGCTAGGAGCTGCTGTATACAGTATGAGGTAGTGTATCCTGACATGGGTGGTCGAGTCTGTATCTAAAGTGGAGACTCCTAGGACCGGAGTCGACTTTTTGCGAGCCGATCAGATAATCAATCACAATGCATAGGTAGTAAATAGCATAGCATACCAGTGAGTGAGATTGAGTGAGTTTACGTCAATACTTGTCTTATTTGTGCTTTTATAACTTGAGTTCTTAAATGTGTTCCAATGGATATCAATTCTTTTATACAATGAGAAGTGACTATCTCAAATGCTCGGTCTACGAGAATCTCCGCATCTGGGGTATCGCGATTCAGCCCTCAAACATATCATACCTAGGTATCCTCTCCGACATTGCTAAACATGAGCTAAATCCTCAATCAATCCTATGCAAATAAATCACTTATTCGGAATCTTGATCATCAAATCAACCAACTGATGATGGCGGTCCTTGGGGACTTTGCTCTGACGGCTTCCTCTCTCTCGCCTCTGCTTGCAACTCACTCTCGAACGTATCAACAGACAAACTGGCTTCTACGAAATCCTCAAGCTCTTCTGTAACTGTTTTGAGCTTCTCTTTTACTGCAACAGCAGCTTCGTAGCCGACAATATGGCGCGCCGGAGGGTTTTCATGACCTCCGATTGCCGACAAAGCATGAACCGTCTCCATAACTAGCTTATCCGCTGCGCCGGGCGGTAGCTTGGGATAACGATGGAAGATCTCACCAGGCGCAACATCCGGTTCGAGAGACGTGCTGGCGGGAGACATTGGCGAAGGCCCGTAGTCTGCTGGCGACATGGGGTATGGGATAGCTGTATCTGGATGAGTGTTGAGAACATTGGCGAGAATATCGCGAATACTCGGAGCAGATTCTGAATATTGATCGTAAGCGGGCATTGCAGGGGCGAAAGAGAGGCGATTGGTCAAGGACAGAATCTCCTTGTTTGGTTGAACAACTGTGACTTTGATGTTGAAGGGCGCAATCTCGTAAGCGAGTGAGTCGCAGAAACCCTCGAGGGCCCATGTTGCAGCCGTATATATCGACATTCCTGGTGTACCAATGTGACCACCGGTGCTGGTAAGAACAATAATATGCCCTGTGTGCTGAGACCGTAGCTGAGGGAGGGCAGCTTTTATAAAGTTGACCTGGGAAAAGAAGACGGATTCGAACTGATCGCGAACGAGATTTTGTGTGAATGGCGTTGTTGAAAGCTCCTCTACGGTTCCCACGACAGCTTGGGAGCAATTGAGTTAGTATAATGCACGGCCTTAAGCTATACAGCTCTCCAACATACCATCAGACTTGCAGCACAGCAAAATGTCAATCCGTCCAAAGACCTGCACAGCTTCGGCGACAGCAGCACCACAGCTTCCCATAGCAGCTCCATCACATCGAATACCACGAATACGATCCTTCCACCCCTCGCGGTCTTTTCTCGAGCTCTTACACTCATTAACGAGCTCGCGGAACTCGGCGCTGCGGTCCTCATGGTCGATCTCGTAGGGTGGTAAACATGCGACAACGTAGTCGCCGTGTGACAGAAGCAGGCGGATGAGTCGGACGGACAGGGGAGAGAGGGCTGAAGTGAGGAGCCATGTTCGCGGCGAGTTGTGCGTGGCTGTGGAAGGGTTGGAGTCAGCGTCGGCCATTATAATGGCGTGTACATGATTTGATAGTGGCAGGCAGTAAGTGGCAATTCTCGTCTGTCTTGCTTTGCCCTTTTGATGGATGTCTTTGATTATGTAACCCAAAGGTTCAGCTCAATCCCCAAAACTCGCCAGCCTCAGCAAGAGGAATGAATTGGTTGTGGTTGCTCGTATTGTGACAAGGTACATGTATGTATGAAAATAGAAGAAATGCGGGAGAGGCAGAAACTGTGGAGTCTCTTGGCTGAGCTTCTTTTGAAGAAATTACATCATTGGAGATGAAGGGTAGAGGAGAGCATATTGTGCCAACAGCGAGTAGTTTTGATCGCTTAATCCTTGACAATTGCGGTATTAAGCAAGACAAAATCTGTATCAGAAAATACAAAAAGGGAAAAACAATAAGGGATTTATACAGTAATAAAACAGGACCAAAAAAGAATACGCCAACAGCTCAAGGCCAGGGATGGAAAGGTTAAAAGCAAAGGCAAAGTAACATAATAAATCATGAACGAGAAAGGAAATGGAGGAAGAATCTGGGGACTTACGAAAGGAGGGGTTCGGTACTGAGTGACTGCTTTGTCGTGGGGTAACGGTAAATGCCATTCCGTGAGCGCCGCGTGTTGGAGCTGGCCGTTGTGGCCCTAGCATAGATAATACTGTAGTAGTTGGTTGGTTGGTTCGTTATTCTATAAGTCAAATTGTTCTCGATATTTGAACAAATATCGATTCTTTTTTCTTTTTGTTGTTGATTGTAATTCCTTCTCTTTGAAATGCAATTGCTGCTCGTTCGTCTCTCTCTCTCTCAACCTCAAGCTGACTGGAGTGAGTTCCTAGGCGAATAGCTTCTCAGAAGCACAACAAAAGGCCGTATAACCTAAATTCCCACCATTGACTAATCATAGAGTCAAGGAACAATTGATATGGTGGATATCCTGTTCAAGTCGCTGAGAGGGTCAGTTCTCGACCGCCAGTGTTTCCCGTATAAGTCAAAGTGCGGTCCACGGATTCGGTCAACTTGAAGACTAAGATGCAGCTACTATGCACCTAGGGTTCCGTCCGGTTATGGCTTATTGGATGGTCGGTCAGCACTTTTGGTCGATGCAAGCTGCAGCTGTGGAGCTTGGTGAACAAGAGAGCTCGTAGTTGTCGAGTGTTGGTTGTATCGAGCGGGAGCGAAGGATTCATATAAGCAGCAATTAGTGAACTTAGTGTTTTGAGGCCATAGACAAGGATATGATGAACCACGCATATGCAATTGCAATAATGATGTTTATGAGTAGTCAAGAAAATTGTCGGTTGGATCCTCAGTGTTGTGCTGAAGTGAATGAAACCTTCCAACAAAGGATACCGAACTCGACACGGAGAGCTGGAATAGGATAGGATAGGAACGGAATTCAAGAACTAAAAAGAAGAGACGAATATAGCGTTTACTTGTGCCTTTTCTGGATCCTGCGGGGGGGAAGATTGGATTTGATGCCCCATATTGACGACAAGGGCAGAGCAGCATTTACCTACCTACCATCCATGTAATGACATGGATTGTACAATGCCTCGAGAGGTTGTATGTAACATCAAGCCTAACATAACCTAACCTAACCACCAAAATAGACTACAACTATCTCCAGATACATGAGAACAAACTTCCAACCCATGCTTGTCTGTTTGTGGGTCATGCATTGAAGCGCACGCATTGCGATGGTGATCAACAAGGCTGCAACCGAGACATCCGATTAGAGAGTTGTTGGTGTTGTTGTCATTGTGACTGTGCTGCTCTGTCTGTGTGCTCTATCGTACATACACAGACGCACCGCACGCACAGAGACCGGTCATGGGCTTTGATGTGGGTTTCTCGTCATGGGATAGAACCCAAAGTCACGCCAGTTTCGTGGTTTTCCCGCTGTCATAGGGCAGAAATAACTCGGGAACCCTTGTCGCATGACAATTGAGAATAGATGTGATTGATATGAGGCAGCAGACGAGTCAGGTCGGGTCAGGATAGGGCGGGTCAGGTCAGATTCCAAATACTTAGTTGGACCCTGTTAAACTTGTATTTCTTGGCTCTGGGGTACTTTAGCAACTAAACACAAGATGCTACTCGTACTGCAGGAACATGACACACAAGATGATATATCTATATGCACCATAGTGACCATACGTGTCTATCCAGCTATGTACTGTAGCTGTTATACCTTTATATGTATCCGTAGGTACACAATCAATCATTCGCCTCACTTCTTCTGTTGAATCATGGTCCAAACATGAAACGATGAAACGCAATCTCAAACTTACAAGCTAATGCCATGGATGCCCCCTTGTCAATCTGACCTAACCTAACCTACCAGGGCTAACATAGACACCTTCTAATTCAACTTTCCATCTCTTCTCTTTTCTTCCAGATCCTCATGACCTAGTCCATCGCAACCCAATCGATCAACCCAAAAAGGGGTCACTCATGTTTTCTCCTTCTTGGCTCTATGCCGATCCTACAACACTACAACACCACTACCAAAACAACACATCAGAAAAGTTACTTAATCCCCTCCACGAATAGGAGAGTCAGCCTGTAAATCGCAATACCCCGTACCTAACTTCTCGCCAAGAGGGCCTAGAACCATTCCATGAGGGGTCAAGAATAGCACTCATTGGCTCTTCGGCAGTGGACGTTGGGTTTTTTCTGAGACAGGGTCCCCTGTCGCTGTCACTCACTGTCATTGTGCGACCTCTGTCGATATATCATCGATTCTCCATGCTATTTAATCTCGCAAACCACTAGTTCCTGGTAACCCCATGTCACACGGACTCTTGTCTTCGGTCCGATCTCGCATTGGCAGATAATACAGAAACACAAACCAAACCACAACCTCCTTGACAGGGACTTTTGCATACAGAGTTTTGAACCCAAGCTCTTTCATTCTCAATAACTTCGACAAGGATAATTAACTTTGGCATGATAAACAAAATACTGCCCTTGACCTAGTCATGCCCAAGCTATCAACCTCCCATAACTGACTCTCCTCCAAAACCATATGCAAAAGAAAAGATTACAAAAAGCGACATGATGTTATTTCATTGGCCTATCGGGTCGATTCCATTCCACTGCACGAGGTTATGTGATACCTATCTATAGTATCACCGCCACACAGACCGTTGTGATCTAGAAGATATACTTTGATCATGAAACACGATTCATCACTAGCCTAGCACGTATCTTGTGCTTGATTTGTGACCATACTCCGGTTATCTTCGGGATGAAGCCATTGGGGTATTCCACCGAATAACCAAGTCAATGAGAAGACTATCCGGATAATCTACAAACTCAATAGTTGGCTAGTATAATAAAGTTGTTATATTTAACCGCAACTGTACTTCCACCAGGCAAAATGAAAACTGCAATAACTTCTAATCATGATAACTCATTCAGACATTGCTTTAACTAGACACTTCAAAACATATGTCCACATTGGGGTATATCACCCCCACGCTTTACTCCTACAGTAACAATAGCCAAAATCATTAAACTTCATCTTGAATTAAACATCACCCCCAAGTCAAACCTTCTTTACCCCTCCTTCACCTTTCGTGCCGACGGATGCTGCTACTGGCCTTGGCGTCGGCAACCTCCTCTCGAATGCTAACGGGTCGGGCTCCCTCAGGACCCTCGGCATCGAGCTTGCTGTGAAGGTCACCAACACCAAAGAGCTCGTCCATCTGCTCCAGACTGAGGCCCTTTGTCTCGGGAACGAAGAACCAAACAAACACACCCATGAGGAGATCAAAAGTACCAAACATAAAGAACATGCCCTAGAAAAACTGTTAGCCATCTTGTGTCGTTGTATTGCTCATGTCGAGTACTTACATAACCGGCAGTTCCCATAGTCTTTGACATGGTAAGAACAGTTCGAGCGATGATGAAGTTGAAGAGCCACTGGGTAGCTGCACCGATGGCGACGTTCAGAGCTCGAAGACGGGCAGTGGGGATCTCAGACACGAGAATCCAGCAGCAAGGTCCCCAGCCGAACTGGAAGAGAGCAGCCCAGATGTAAATGCAGGTGATGGCGATGTATCCAAAAGCAGAAATGCCCTGACCAGCCACAGGAGGCTCAACACGACCATAGATACCGATGATGTACATGACAACAGCCAGAGCAGCACTGGTCCACAGCAGACTGCGTCGTCGACCCAGAGAGTCGGCACAGAAGACGAGGAAAACAGCGCATCCCGTTACTTTAACGATACCGTAGACACCAGTAGCGAAGAGAGAGACGGTTGTACCAGACATGCCAAGGGATTGGAAGATCTGAGGAGCGTAGTAGTTGGCTGAGTTCACACCTGTCATCTGCTGTGCTATCATGAGGCAAACAGAGATGATAGCTCGCTTTCGGTTGCCAGGAATGGTGACGAGTTCCTTCCAGAGTGCTGAGCCAGAGGCACCACCGGTGAGCTGCTTCTCGATTTCAAGCTGGGCAGACATCTCCTGGAGCTCGGCCTGGACATATTCGTGGTTCTCAGGAAGCCTGAGGAAATAGATGTTAATGAATGGTTCCGTTCATCAGTTGATAGAGACACTCACATTCGAAGGTTGATAAGAATGGCCTTGGCACGTTCCCAGTCATCCTTGCGAGCACACCATCGAGGACTATTCATTGTTAGAGAATCATTTCTTTCTCAGTTTATCAGGACATCGTACCTTTCAGGAGCAGCCAACATACAGCTGATCAAGAGGCTGGAACTGGTCAGTTTATAGTCTTCGCCGTGACAAGATTGTATCTTACACAGCGGGAAGGGCCTGGAGAGCGAGGGGCAGAGCGTAGACGGCGGGAGCACTGAGATGGAGAAGAGAGCCATAGTTGACCCTGTTGAATTGTTAGCTTATGCTTTGGGGGATGGTGACAATGACATACCAGAAAGAAAGCATGACACCGGTGACGATGAACAGCTGATAGAAAGCTGTCTCGAATTAGCCATAATCCACAGATATCCAGAAGGGGTGCTTACAGGTCAAACCACCACGAATAGCTCGAGGCGCACACTCAGACACATAAAGGGGGACCAAAGACGAAGCAGCTCCAACACCCAGACCACTAACAAAGCGACCAATATACATGACGGAAAGCAAACCCTGAGCAGTAGAAGCAGCCTGAAGAATGACACCGATGACAGTGATGGTACCAGTTCCAATGAGACACCATCGTCGACCAAACTTCTCAGTAAAGTACGAGACGAAGAAACAAGCAGCGAAGCAACCAGCCTGGAGAGTTGACACGATGTTCTGGTCGAGTGTAACCTTGGCCTCGGGGGTATAGTTGAAACGCTCCTGCATGGCCGGCATGGCAAGGACACCGCCGATGGCTCCAGTGTCCCAACCGAACAACATACCTCCGAAGCATGAACCGGCGACGATGGCGAAGACGCGCCAGTTGTAGATCTCTTCGGGGTCAGTCTTCATCGCATCATTGCGAATGACCTTTTTGAGAACACCCGCTAAACCCATGATTGCGGTGTTGCAGTCGACTCTTGGGCGGTGGCGACAGCCGAAGTGCAGAGTGCCCAAGAACAATAGAGGATGTTACTTAAAATTAAGCTTGTTTCCTCGGATTCTGAGTCGAAACAAAACGCGGGGCTGCCAGTACAGAAAAGACTCGCGCAAAAGGTTAAGAAGCACCAATAATTGAATGTGGTGTGGTCTCTGATGAGGACCTCGAGGGGACCTCGCAGGATATTTAATGATCGATCAACCGGCTAAGGTGCTGTAACCAAGCTATCAAGCTCCCAGACCACCATCCCAAGACTGATCGTCCAACGACCAGTAACAGCCATGTCTGGGGTCGCATCAAAGGACTCTCTCTCACCCCCAACATCGGCGAATCGACCTTATTGGAGTAGGTTGGAAACTCCCCTTGTCAATTATACGGGTTAATTCTTAGGAGGGTTTGATACTGTTTCTGTACCAGTCTAGCCTGCTTGCCTGTGTAATTTGGAGGCACAGACTAGACAGAGAACGCAAACTCGCGCTGAAAAGAAACCCCGACCCTTGTCGATATCTCGTTTTGCCGCCATGAGACCAACATTCGGGGAACCATAGCTACTCAAGCATAAACTGATATCAGGACAATGTTCAAACAATATCAGCTCCAAGCCAAAACGAAAGAACAATTGCATATCGACCAGCGTGTGAATTGGTTCGCTTGGTCTAACCCTCTCGACGGATAAAAAAGTCCACGAATCGACTTAGATATGTCGTCAAAAAGTGGCTGAGCTGTCAAGCACGGCAGCATCACACCCCAATGTTGCTAAATTCAATGCACAGACTTCGGCCAGTATATCCCGAGATTGAACTTTCTTTGAAGTTTGGGGGCGTCATACTCGGTATATTCTTTAGATGCCTCAACTCACATGCGGGGGAGTGACATTGAAACCTGGGGTTTGTGGAGATATGCTCCACAAAGGCTTCTCCATCTGGGGTGTCGACCGGCTAAAGTCGAAGCCGATTGATTATAACATGGATGCTTGTTGTTGTTTGTGAATAACCGTAGTTGTGATCGTCTTCGTCCTCTGATAAGTGGAAATATGTCTCTCCGGCGGGGATCGCGCTCGATTCTGGGGGCATTCAAGACCTTCTTCTAAGGCCGTATCGTATTAAAAGCGAGCCAGTGTGGTTACCCCAGTCTCGTCAGCCAAGGCCAAGGCCAATGAATCGGATCGGATCCAGAAATCACTTCTTGTCGAGGTGTGCAGGCTCTCCCCGCAAAGAAGGGATGGATGGGCGGAAGCGGGGAGCAGGACTTCAAATGAGGAGAAGATAGTTTGATGATTTGATTGATGGAATCTGTCAATTTCCGTGCCACACATCTCGATTGTAGCACATGTATTTGGAGTTAAACACTCATCTCTCTCTCTAACCAGCCTGGGATGGCAGGCGTCTTGGCCCATCCATCGAGATAGCTCTCTTTGTTCACCCCAGCACCAGAAGGTTTGGCATATATAGCAGACACATACCAGACCGACTCACCAGCCTTGATAGTATGCTGCAGAGTAGGAATTGTACTGCGGCTCTCGATGAGGTTCGAGTTCGGATCCGCATTAACAAGCATAGCCTGGCGACCTTCTGTTGGTTCCAAAGCTTTGATACCAACAGCACCTTTCGATACTGCAAAAGCCCCCGACTTTCCACTTGCCCAACCATCGGGGGTGTTTAAATCGTAATTACCAATGATCTTGGGTGATGTTCCTTCATGCCTTTCTTCATCATACGGTCCCAGATATCGTCCATTAGTTGGGTTGACGTTGGAAATAGCAAAGGAGCCATCTGCTGTCATAACCTCACGACCGCTCTTGATATGATGAACTCGAAGATGCCAGTTTGGGGTCTCTTCTTGTGGTGGAATCAAGATGGTGCGAATTGCGACATCCGGGAAGGGTTTCCAGGTCGACACCAGAACCGGGGTGCCTTCACGGTCTTCAATCCCCGCATACTCACAAAGCCTTCGTGTTTTCCAGTACTCGCCCCCATCATCCGAGAGCCCGAGTTGTGATGCGAGTGCATATTGCTCCAACGAAAAGAGACCAGGGGGCACAGAATATCCGTAGGCACTGCTGTAAGCAAATCCGCCGTATTTGGCATGTGTACCTTTCATTGGGTAGCTGCAAGCTTGTCCAGACGATAGAAGCATGCAGTGGCCGCCAAGGTAACTAGATTTACGTCAGTATCACATGAAGTTGCATATAAAGGTGGGTTTCACCTCATAATATGACCCGGTTGATAAAGAGCTTTAACCTTGGGGATTACACCATTGGTTGATTCCTCATCGGATGTCCAGAAAGGGTGGTCTTCCGGTGTTGCCAGACACATGAATGCTAGGCATGCCCAATACTATGCGTTCTGGTTAGTTAAATCTTCAAAACATCCGATCTGAGGAGAAGTCTTACAGGACTTCCGGGGCTGTTATAGTTCTCTGCCATCTACTTTACGTTAGTTGATGCCAATACACGGGACAAGGGCAATCGATACATACATACATATTTGGGTACGAATACCCAATAGAGAGCGTTCCACTTGACGTCCAAATCTCACTTTGGGTCTGCCACCAACGTAAATGGCGGAACACGACTCCTTTGACCATGCCCCAAGTCAACGGTGCAGGCAGCTCGACATCGGCATGAGCCAGGGCACCCCAGAAGGAAACCATGGCGAAACGGTAGCCTACACTTCGGCCGTAGGGGATTGCTCTACCTTCGTCGTCAAAGTAATGGATCAGATCCAGGGCGACCTGTTGCGCACGCCTCTTGAACTCTTCTGCCCGCTTTGGGTCCTCTTCTCCCGCTAACTTGGCATATAATAGCTGCAGTAGCTGGATCGCGAAGCTCGAGGAGTAATAGTCCATTTCTACGCATGTAAGTCAGAGTCACGGAATGTTGATATATCAACCATACGGTGAATGCCTTCCGGTCCGTCGTTGGACCATCCTCCTCCACGATAAAAGGTGTCGAGATGTTCAATGTCACTATCGAGTCTCTCTTGAGAAAACTTGCCGCCGTTCTTCTTCAATCCTAGATTGGCAAAGACGCGGAACCAAAGCCAATTGGTGTTTGGCATGCTGCAATGGGGGTTAGCCAAGAGACTATCTGAATAGGGTTGAACCAACTTTTTCTCGTTAATTGAGTTTCCCAGCCATGTTTCAACGTTATCTTTCTCCTTGTCTGTTAGACTGCTCCAGAATTCGGGGACAACAGCCAGAGCCCAGCCTAAAGAATTGTCAGTCTTATATCACACTAATTCGATGGAATGAAATCCTACCAAGAGGGCACATCTCGACCATTCTTTGATCGTTGTCTTGAGGATATCCCCAGTATTCAGGGCTTTCTGGGTCAGTGCCTGACTTGATGCCCTGAAACCACCATTCTTTGCCATGATAATCACCACCTCCTGCCAACAATGCAGCCAAACCCCAGAGTGGACGGCAAATTCCTTCAACTTCGGAGGCAGTCTGGTCAAATCGCACCGCTGTTGCACCGGGACACTTGACCCGGGCTTTTTGAGGAGAAAAGAAAGGCTCTAAAGGATCGAGAACTGTTCGGAGGAGCTCTTGAACAGAAGAGCGATCCTTGATCTCGACTTTAGAGAAGGGATGTTGCCCATTGTAGCCAAGGCAGAGGGGCTTGTTGGTTGTCATGATGTTCAATGGATACCTTATGCAGGTAGTGTAGATGAATAACCAAGATTCACTGGGAATGCGAATAGGAGCAAAGGGCAAGCAGGGTTATATAAATCAATACCGAGTTGTTAGTTTCCATGGAGCTCATGGGTAACCATGCCCCAGAATCACGCATTCGTACTATGTCCTTCGCTTTTATCCGTACAGTACATACATAGCGGGGACAAAAGTCTATACGCGTGGTCAAGTGTCCATGTTGATCAATGAGGGGTTGAATGGAGCGTGGGATGTCAACCCCAATAAGTTTGGGGGTTCTGAGCTCATACTACTCCGTACGTATAACTACGTATGTAGTACGACGGTTAACGGCTGAAAACGGGATTGTACGACCCAAACAAACACCCACTCAAATAAGTTTGAGATGAGTGAGGTGAAAGCACAGAGAAGAATGAATTTGACAGCAATTAGTGTTGTGTAACAGCCGCTTTGTCAGCTGTTGCTGATGGAGAAAGAGCACGTAGCACAGCAGCTACGAAAACGCGGCTACCCTAAACTTCAACGGAGTTTTGAACCTTCTCAAAGGGCGATGGGCATCATAACGTGCATTTTGATTGTGTTCCACTCAAATTTGAATTGAAGCCATTCTTTTTCTTCTTTTTCTTCCTATATACGTCGACCTTGTTGTTTCTGATCCTTTATAAATAATCGACGCTTGCCTACACACCCTCAAGGGGGTTGGTTTCTAGACCTACAATCATCCAAGCTCACCTGTCTTTTATTACCTTCACAGTCTCGCGACCATGGCAGACGAGGACGGAGGAACAATAATCGTTAATACCGGCGGTGCAAATGAATTTAACCAAATTGCACCAACATCATCTCCCTTGTCGTCACCGCCCGACAATGAGCATGAAGATTCTCCGACAGATCAACCACAAGATACGCCCTCAACTTCACTCAGGGGACAGGAAAACACCACGGGCAGCACAACGAAAATGACCAGAGGAAAGAGAAGACTCCTCGTGAAAAAAGCAGCGAGGAAGTCGAAATGGAACGCGGGCAATATCCTGATGGACCCGAAATCACCTCTGGCTTCGGCCGATCTCAGAGTATGGCTCCCTATTTCGCGAACTTGATGAGCCCACTAACGGAAATAGAGCATATTGTCAAATTCAATGGCCTGGGATGTTCTCAATGACGAAGAGAAGGCAGAAATTCTAGCACTTTTCCCTGATTCCCAGCACATTCTTAGCGCTGGCACTGAAAATGCCCGTCCTGATTTCGCATCGCTCATGAATGACGACAGCTTCCGCCACGACTGTGCTGCCTACACTGAAAACATTGCGCAAGGAAGACACGACCCTGAGTGGTTGGCGCAAGCTTGGGCAGCACACGAGAGACGGAAGATGGGCGACTTTGATGAATTCCTGGATAACAGGTTCAAAGACGATTGGGAGGTTGAACTGCCATCAGAGCTCAAGACAAAGCGACATCCTCCCATGCCAAAGGAAGCAAGCGATGTCAAGATGGAGGACGCTGAGCCAACCAAGAACGAAAACGACATCAAGGAAGACGTCGACATGGAGAACGGCACAACGGATCAGAAAGAGTATCCTGACCTTGAAGATGGGGTAGACGAACTACAGAGATGCGACCTGGAGGAAAAGGAGCCAATCGTTGTGGCTATCGGGCAGCGCAAATCTTCAGCAATAGTGATGGATGATGAAGACGCAAAGGATGAGCTTGCTTAAGGGTAGCATATCGTGGGCAAAAGGGGATGTTTAATTGTTTATGGCGTTTCGACGACCCCCACAAGGAACTCTATAAACTATACATGCCGGGGGATATTTTGCTTTTTTTTTATGACTTTATTCTCATGGGGTTTGGAGGAACAATTCCTCATGGAAGCGGGCGATAGAGTGGCAGACAGACATATGACCCACTGAATTTTAGCAACATCCACCACCAAATCAGATTCAGGCACTGATGAGAAGAATTCATCTTCTCGAGCCTGACATGACCAATTCGTAACAAACAAACTGAACCATCACAAATTCCCTCTTTCATCCATACTAAAGACCCTTGACACAGCCAAAATTCAAAGCCCGAGGAGTCTGCGAAAATGGCACCAACCTCAAATATCCACGCTCGATCGCACAGTCTACTGCTCTTACAGAAACTCCTCAACCTTCGCGATGGCGCGAGTCCTCTCACTCTCGTGACCGATAACCTTGAACAACCTGCGCGACCGGTTCTCAGCGAGTTTGCGTCGCGAGCAAAGGTATGTTCAGTCCTTGATTGATGAGAATCAGTGTGACTAACCGGGAATCTCAGATCGCAAAGACACAAGTCATTTTCTTGTCTATGGTGACGCTGAAGAAACCACAAGATGCAGACGTTATTGTAAAGGCGGCGGGGAGAGATCTTCAAGCTGTTCGCAAGGACTTGTTAAATCATTATCCAGCGTTCAACCCTCTGGTAGACAAGGGAAAGCCCACTCAGAGTAAGCTTAGCAAAGTTATGTTCTGTATTTGTTCTTCTCAACTAACTATTTTAAGGGGCCGTTGTAATTATTGACTCACTCAATGCTCTCGCCTCTGCAGCTCCGCAGTCTCTGGCAAGCTTTCTTTCAAGCATCATCACACCCGCCGTCTCTATCGTCGCCACATACCATGAGGATGTACCAGTTGTGCTACCGAGATCTTTCAGCGAGTATGAACCCCACCCCTTCACAGTTCTATGCCACCTCGCCACTGCAATCCTGAGACTATCAAGTCTATACCAAGAGATTGAGCGCCAAAAGGCTCGAAACAGAAGTATCCAGGAGCCAGAGTGGGGTCTGAACGAAGACCGCGAGGGAGTGCTTGTCGGTCTTGGAGAGAAGGGCAGAGATCGAAGTGAGGACAGCAACGGAGTCGTCATCCATATGGAACTACGAAGACGAAGCGGAAGAACCGTCTCGGAAAAGTTCATTCTCAGCTCGCCTCAACCTGGCAAGGTGTGTTTGCTTACAGACCACCCAATGTTTGCGACACCAACGGATAGCGGAGAGACGGGCGAAGGAGAAGAGGAGCCTGAGAGTACCTTCAACTTGGGACTTACAGAGAAACAACGCAAGGATCGAGAAGGTATTGTGTTGCCCTACTTTGATGCGCAAACGGACATTGGAGCGGGAGAGGGAGGAAGGATTTTGTATGAGATGGGTAGAGAGGATGACTTTGATGACGAGGAAGATGAGATATAGAACTAAGAATAGGTTCTTATGAAAAAGAATTGACGCATTATGATCTTGTATGAGTTTGTTGAAAGTGTCTGTGTAAGTTAAATGGTGCTTGTTTAAAGGCTGATTTTCAAGCACGTTGGCTTACAAGTTAACAATAAAATTTAGGCGCAAGACATTAGAACTTAGGCACAAGATAAGAAAATTTAGACACAAGATAATGATAATAGGTACATACAATAATTTAAAATATCATTTTCTTAAACAAAAGTATTCAAATCGTCCGGAATTCCATCACAAAATACCATCTTGAACTGGAATGCTAGATTGGTTCGTTATCTTATCAGCATGAAGCTCCCTCTAACAAGCGCAAGCTCCACTGACCATCAACCACACATACAGATCTCCTAGAACGAACCAAACCGATCAAGTTGCGATACTACAAACCAGAAGCTAACAAAACTGGTCATTCGTGTTTGAATTCAGGCCTCAACATTCTTTTGCACTGTTCTAGGCGTGGCTCAGTCTCGTGCCCCCTTCGACGTCATCCCTCTATCGCCTGTCTTTCTTGACACGTAGTGAGCTCCTTCAAGACACCACTGTCGCAACTCTCCCCTGTTCCTCAAACACGTCCACCAGAAACCGCCAAAATGATCTACTCTACGCAAATATCAAGGCTCGATGGTATGTTCTGCTCTACTACAGCGCAAGCGCATCCGCTAACATTCCACAAGGCCTCATGCTCTGCGCCTCAGTCGACGATGAACAAGTACATACCCCGAACCTCTACCATAGCTCTATACTCACAATCAACAGGCCGAGTCTACCCTCGCAGAGACCAAGCAGAATGTGCGCCAAGTCCTCCGCAAGCTCACCCGCAACTCTGAGTCTCAAGCCTCCATCGAGACGCCCAACCACACGCTGCACTACCTGATCGACTCCGACATCGTCTTCCTCGCCATCTGCGCCGCCTCGTACCCTCGCAAGCTAGCCTTCACCTACCTCGCCGACCTCGCCCGCGAGTTCACAACCACCTACCCAGCCTCCCAGGTCCACTCCCCGGCCCTGCGACCCTACGCCTTCATGGAGTTTGACACTTTCATCTCAAAGACAAAGACTACCTACGCCGACTCGCGAGCATCGGCTAACCTCGACAAGCTCAACGATGAGCTGCGCGATGTCACAAAGGTCATGACTAAGAATATTGAGGATCTGCTCTACCGTGGTGATAGCCTCGAGCGCATGGGCGAGATTAGCTCGAGACTGCGCGATGATAGCAAAAAGTACCGTCGTGCTGCCGTGCGCATCAACTGGGAGCTGCTCATGAAGCAGTACGGGCCCTTTGCAGCTCTGGGCTTCATCATCATCTTCTTCCTGTATTGGCGGTTCTTTTAAAGGAAATTCAAGCGAGCTGTTTCTGTTTATATAAATCTAATACCTACATCTGGCCACTTGTATTGTACTCTGGGAGGTGTCTGCAACTTGGAAGTTGTGACTCGACATACTAGGGGTAATATGAAAACCCGTTCAATGCCCTCATATAAGAGAAGGGTCCTCCCTCATGCGATCATTCAACACATGTCAATTCGTCTGTCCATGCCTGCTTTGGCAATGCTTGCTAAATCATAACCAATACTGCTTCTGAGCCATGCTGTCTCACAAAGGTCATTCCCATTCCGTATGAGACTCCAAACTCCAAATGCCATCTGCTCTACCCAAATTCATGAAAGAAATAAAACAACCAAAATTTTGGTCACCATGTCCTGATCGATCGCTCGCTTGCTCTCATCCCACTACATCACCACGCAAGTGCCCGAAGCTGCCTGTCCTTGCGAGGTTGGCGCCGTCACTGTATGCTGCCACTCAAGATGTTCCCGGAACGCATCCATGTCTTCGTAGCCCAGATCCGGTCTATACACATCCTCCTCGTCGTATTGTTCCTGGGGCACTGCTGACTCGGTTTCGCAATATGGACACAGCAGAGTTGCCAGCCAATCCCGGTGTTGTGGTGCCATATGATTTGCGATGGCTACCGGCGCAAAGACAATTTGCTTCTCCTGGTGTCCAGACAATGTGAAGCCAGTCGCTTGCCAGTGGGGGTTGTCGGTCGTGGGTGATAATGTCAGGATCGGAGACGCCGCGGCTTCTTGGAACGTCCGTATCGAGGGCATGTTCTCAATATCCTCCCATACTATATGGCCGTCGCAGTAGTCGCACACGAAGACAATATCTCGATCCCCAAATCGCTTGAACGACCCAATAGCATTGCAAAGGCGTAGCTCCTCCCGATATCTCCTCGAATACTCTGCTTCGTCTGGTACGGTTTTATTCAATGTCCATTGTCGTTGTTGTCGGTAAACGAGAAATGCACCTAAACACCTCGCGGACCCTTCCTTTTCCGAGTTGTATATTCGTCGCGCCGCTCGACATTGTGTTCGGTGTAGTTTTTCTTGAAGGATATGTGTTTCGCGTACCCATATTGGGTTAATTGGGCCACCTGAGCGACTCCAGTCTTTTATTTGTTCTATGTGAGCTGCGAATTGAGCTTTTAGATCTCTCAATTCTTCAACGGATTCATCTGGTGAGCAAGTTAGTATAACGATCTTTCAAGCTACAGTAGAAGCTCGAGCCAATTAAGCGAAGTATTGGCGGCCAACGTACGTTTTCGATCGGTCTCGTAATATGTCTGGCCATTGACCAAAGGTGCCAACTCTTGAAAGTCCTTCTTGGCCCCGTCCAAAGCAGCAGCAAGGGCGTGGACCTGCTCGTGCTCGTCAGGTCCCCACTGGCTCTTGTCGGCCAAGCTGAGGATTCTCAATCCTTGGGCGATGAGGTTCGCAATGGCCGCAAGCAATGACCCGACCGAGTCAAGGCTGCTCATGATTTGGTATCGTGGCAAGTGTTTGCGATTCCCTTCAAGGGTCGAGATGGGACGCGGGGTTTGTCGAGGAAGAGAAAGCTAACGTAAGCTCGGTACGGTATCGGTATGATCGGTATTAAGGAAAGTAAAGGGTTCGAGGTAGTAAAATGGCGTCAATCATCGGCGTCGTCGCGGGGCGAGGGACAGTTGCGATTGGGGGCGGCGCATGAGGTTTCGTCGGCTCGAACCGGACTCCCCCGGCTCAAGAGAACGCGAGGTTGCTAAAGAAAGACTGGAGTGATAATAGAGGTAATAAGAGGCTCAAGATAAGGTACTGTAGAACGGTAAAGGATCGTCGGTCGGTGATGTCTATTTACTTGGCTTGTTTATAAACCAAGCAACCGAGGGCATGAGGCTGAGCAAATGCTATGTACGTAATGTACAATTCAGGGTCCTGTCCTTATGGTCAAGGTGTCCCTCGTGAGGACGAGGCTGTGCACCAAGGATGAATACTGGGGTTCGAAAGTCGACTTCAGACCGTCTGTTGAAGGTCCTAGAGGGGGTTCAATACAAGAAAGATATGGTTAAAAAGAGAGTTTCCACTAGTTGCTTATGTGTGACTAGACGTGGGCACTGGACCCCGACTCTGAAACGGCCAACAGCTTGATACGCATGTTGGATCAAAAGCTGAGGTGAGTGAGCTCCTCCGCAAAATGACGGAATAGCACCCTTTGACCCTTTGTGGCACAGCACTCATGTCCCCTGTAATCTACCCGCTATGACGCCCGTTAGTGGGTCGAACTTGGAGCGAGCTATCGGGTGTGCCGGCGGTACAGGGGCGTTCTTTCATGCCATGTAGTCTGTATTATTCGTAGAACCGTAAAAACGTCTACAATCAGACATCATTTAAACTGAGGAGCCAGTATTGGATCAAGGTGATTGGAAGATTGTCAATAACTTCAAGTCACATATCAAATGCCCAATCCAGATATCATGCCATAATTAATGCCTCGGAGATGTCACATAAATATAATATCGTTAACATCCATCATCACACGACATTTAAATATCTTTGCATATGCTCTTCTTGGCTCGAAAGAGGAAGTATTTAGTCTTTCATATCCAGCTAAAAACACTGATAGACTACCTATACAGAGAAAACCCTTACGTGCCATGGAAATCAGGATCGTTTCTTGGCTTTGAATCCCCCCTCTTACTTCACTTCCGCTTCTTGGCCTTGCCAGTGTTTGATCCACTGGTCGTAGCTTCAGGCTTGATGTCCTCAACCAGCTTGTCTTTGGCCTCTTCCTTAGCCTTCTTGTCGTCAGCAGCCTCATCCTCACCACCCTGGCCAAACTCGTTGACACGAGTGTAGTCGATGCGGTAAGCCCATCGCTGGTACAGGTACACGAAGAAGATGACATCGTCACGAAGAGTCGCCAAACGATGCAGAAAAGGCATCTTGATGGTGAAGGCGAACAGGTCGTCGATGAAGGTGTTGAGGAACTTGTACATCATGGCCTTGGCGGGCATGTGAGCAACACTCTTCAGGCGGTAGTTGATGTACAGCGACGGAACCATCATCAGGAAACCGTAGGCGTAGACAGATCCCACCAGAGTGGTAATCATGTAGGAATACCACGACTTATGCGAGTCGTAGTAGAGTGAGTAGATGCCGTAGGCAATCAACAGAGGAATGCCGGCAATGTACATGTACTTGAAGGCAATCTCATCGTACTCCTTGGTCTTCTCTTCAGTCTCGGACAACTTCTGCTTGTCCTCGAATGCAATGGTGTAAGGAAGGAAAGATCCCGGTCCGCCAGGACGGATGCGAACGTTGACAACTGTGGTAATCTTCCAGAACTCAATCACGATACCTATGACCTGAGATCCCAAGATCATCCAGCTGGTGTTTTGCGAGTTGTCGAGAAGATACAAGAAGATGACGCTTTGCATGAAGACGTTGGCCAAGATGGAGCGGACAGAAATACCGACGTTGTCCTTCTTCTTGCGGTAATGCGCAATATCGGATCCAAAGGCAAGGGTCTCGAGAATCATGTGAAGAATACTGACCACGATGGTGACGCCAAGCAAGATAGGATTAGAGTCAAGGAAAACCTCCTTGATCATTTCAATCTCGGTGCCATCGCCGCCACCAGGAAGAGAAGCACCAAACGCGGCTTGTCGAGCAGATTCCTTAGAGTTGGTCTCGAGCGTGGCCATAATCTGGAACTGCCAGCTGGCCAGATTACCGAGTTCAATGCGAAGAGGAAGCTCCTTGACGGTATCGTTAAGCAGAGTCATCTTATTTGTCAATTGCCAGAAGGTGTTGACAAAAAGAACAGGGTCTAATCAAGTCAGTTGCTGTGCGTGCATTGGTTCTGAGATCCTTGTCACTTACAGTACCAGGCATGCTGGCCCGAACCATCTCGAGCACCAGTAGCCTCAAGTTGCAAGTATTGTCGCATCTGAGGAGTTATCTGGACATAATCCCGGACGCCCATATCAGGAACAAAAGAGAAGGTTGCATTGGGGTGGTAGTAGTTTGCAATGACAGGTCCGGTAGGCTCGTCCTCGGGCTCCTCATACTTGGGCATGTCCTCGAGCAGGTTTCGCGTCTTGGCAACTTTCTTCTTGGGGAGATACTGAGTCAAGGGCCAGGTAAAATAGTATGCCTTGGATGTATCGTAACCGGGTTGGCTGGGATCGAGATTGCTTCCGGGAAGACCGATGTAGAAGTGACCCCATAGGGTACCATTATGCTGAACAGCTGGCGGAACCGTGAACTTTGTCTCGATCGTTCGCTTATCGGACTTGTTGCTGAGTTGAAAGTCCTTTTCCTGTAGCACAAGATACTCGTCGGGAACTCGCGAGATCGGGGCCGGGTTGAAGGACTGGGAGAGCGTCACGGTAATATCGACGTGGCTGTCTTGAGGCCAGATGGGCGCAATGTTCTTGGGAAGATTGCGATATGTCGCGCCCTCGTTGAGCTCCTTCGGTCGAAGCTGGAAGGGAGGAATACCCTCGACGTTACCAGGAACTGTAACGGCTTCACCTGTCTCGGGGTTGGTTACGGTAACTCCTCGCTGATCCTTTTTCATGGCAAAGTTGAGGGCCGCATTGAGGCCAAAGTAGATGGCGCCTCCGAGTAGAAGCTTGTTGAAGCTGAAGCCCTGTATAAGAATCAAGATCAGTTTATTGTTACGATGCAGGATCTGCTTTGCGATCACTTACACCTCCTCCGCCTTCCTGCTGCTGCTCGCCTTGTCGACGAGGCATGACTTGTGCTTCGGCCATCGTGTCTGTTTCTATTCAATCGCAGAGGAGAATAGACGTAATACAATGGATCGCAGAAGTCCTGCAGGTCAAGAGGCACCTTGATACTGGACTCAAGGTTGTTGGTTGTTGGACCTAGAGCAGAATGTGTAGGTTGGGTTGCGCAAAGTAAGATCCCTAGGAAATCCCCTCGCCCGTTTGACAGTTGACGTTGACGTGCTGCGGGCACTACGAGCAGCGATTGGCCACCAGTACACGTATCCCTGCCTGTACTTTTCGGCTACGACAGCCGTTGTCCGCTCAGAGATTGACCACGTTTAAATGATGCGTCCACTAAAAGAACTTAGGATACAGTGCATCGTGGCCGCCGAACATGTAGTACCGTACCTAGTATGGCCCCGCCGTTCAACACAACGCATCAATGATGTTAAAGACAGAGCTCACGATGCGAGACTCATACTAAACCACAGTGGGCATCGTCTTATCCTCTTCTGTCCAGGTGACCTCTCGTCAGTCATGTCATTACCCAGTAACACACTGTAGCTCGTAAGTGGCCACTTGTACCGTACAGTAGTGGCACAACTTACATGAATATCGTTCTGCAGAGAGCACGGCCGCAAGCAGCAGCACCTCTAAAGACGTGGCCACCTCTAGGTCATTGGGCGTTGATCAAAAGCCCGATAGGCCAGTCAAAGATGTTTGTGTTGGTCAACTAGTTAGTTCCTGGGCTATTCCTATTCATATGACTACTATATAAACTCTTCAACTCTCATTCTTTCAACTCATTCTTTCTTCTGTTTTCTCGTTGAATCTCGATTTGATAGCTGAACCTTTGACTCATCTGTACTGTATCTTTCTTAGTGCAAGTTCAATCCTCCAAGGTTGCCACATAAGAAAGACTCACCTCACTGAAACAGGGTTGTTAACCGCCTTCGTCATTGTTTTCACCTTTGCATACTACCTATATAAGTCAAATAACGCAACTCCACCCCTTCTTCTCAAGACTAATTCGAATTCCTTTAAAACAAACAATCCATTTACCCTTGTACAACCTACTATATCAACACCAACTTAACAAACACCATCATCATGACTGCTGATAGCACCATCTCGCCGGACACATCAAACGGCCACCCTCGAACCAAGATCTGTGTCTACTGTGGTTCTGCTCCCGGCGCGAGTCCTGCTCACATTGAAGCTGCTCGTGCCCTCGGAAAAGCCATGGCTGCCAACAACATTGACCTAGGTGAGTCATCTCCCTGAGGCGGGACCGCCGGCGCCGGATAAGATTGCGGGCCGCCGTGTCCGGGTAAGCCCCCGTCATGCCCAACACTAACACCGGAGAATAGTTTACGGAGGCGGAACAGTCGGACTCATGGGTGAGGTGGCAAAGAGTCTCTGCGAAATCAACGGCCCTCAGTCTGTTCACGGCATCATCCCTGAGGCTCTGGTCAAGTATGAGCGAGATGGCACTTATGGAACTGTCAACGAGCACAACCATATTGTGCCTGACGAGTCTGTCTATGGTCGCACAACAGTCGTCAAGGATATGCACACCCGAAAGAAGCTCATGGCTGAGGAGGTCTTTGCCGGTGGCCCCGGTAGTGGCTTTATCGGACTGAGCGGCGGATTCGGTACCATGGAGGAGATCTTCGAGACAACTACTTGGAACCAACTGGGAATTCACAACCGCGGTATCGTTCTTCTCAACATCGAGGGTTACTGGGACGGTATCGTTCAGTGGATGGACCGCGCTGCTGAGGAGGGCTTTGTGAAGCCTGCCAACAAGAACATTTTGGTCAACGCTGACACTCCTGAAGGCGCAATCAAGGCTCTCCGGGACTACAAGGTCTCGGATGCTATCTACCAGCTTCAATGGGGCAGTCAGTAAGCGATTGTTTTGAGGCGCTGGATCTGGACCTGGGTTTGAATTGGATATTGGAGACTGATAGGTGTTTTTATGGCGCTTTACGGATCATGATTCACTCCCGCATTTCTAGGATAGGATAGACTGGCGCTCCATGAATAGACGGACTGATGACTCTCAAGATACTATACTTGCTGTTTTCAACTGATCAGGCGTGAGACCCATGAAAAGCTGCCTCTGCAGCGTGTAATTAACTGTACATGATCGATCTATTTGCTACCAACGCCGAGTGTATTCTTTAAGAGTCCACATCCATACCCTCAGCTTCAGCCTCGCCCTCGGCTTGGGTCTCGGCAATGCTCTCGATCCATGGTTGCACTTCAAACCCATCATAGAGCTTGAAAGGCTCAACCTTCTTCTTGCCATCCTGTGTGTTGACACCCACCACACCGACTGATGTGTTCTCCACTGTGAGCTCCTTGTCCTGAACCAGACTCTCCTTCAAGGCCTGGAGACCATGCTTGATCAACTCCTCCCTCGAACAGTCGGCAAACTTATCAATGTTGCGCTCGAGGTACGTTCGGGCCATTTGGCTTCGTGCGCCAATGGCGAAGGCAAGCATCTCCTCTGTCATGCCCGAAGGCTGGAACTCGAACAGGTGGGGTCCACGCTCGTCAACACCAGCAACTAGGAGACCGACACCGTACGGTCGCTTGCCGTACATCTGAGTGTTCATCTGAGCCTTCTCACCGATCATGTCGACGAGGGAACGGAGGGGGATGGCGCGGCCGTAGGTGAGTCGGTGGCCTAGACACTGCTGCTTCATGAAGTTGGAGAGGACGCGGGCATCGGAAGTGAGACCGGCGATGGCGATACCGGCATGTTCGTCGACAGTGAAGAGCTTCTTCTGGTAGGAGGAGAGTTCCTCGGCGTTTCTCTGTGAAGCGAAATGTTAGAAGATGTACCTTGAAAGCTTATATATGGGACAATAGTGGTATGGAGGGGGAGGGGAGATGGCCGTACCTTGACAGCACACAGGACAGCATGGGTCTTGCTGGCGATACCAACAACGACTGAGCCTTGCTTCACTGCCTCTGCAGCATATTCGATTTGGAATATTCGGCCCTGGGGCGAGCTTGGAGAAGGTTAGTTTGCTGAGGGTGCAAGGGTAGAGTAGAGCTAACAGCTTAGGTGACGTACAAGGTAACGGAATCGTTATCGTAGTTGTTGCGGAACATGCTGAATTATTATCGGCTGCTCTGGCAGCGTCGCGTAGAATGTGATCGGTAATTTCGTGAAAAGCGAAGCTCGTTATGGGTGGATGGAGTTGCGATGGTGAGCTTCGTTAGAGGCGGTTTTTGGGGCGTTGATTGTTAGTAGAGGAGTTGAGGTGGTTGAGCACCAGGCAGCTCAAGCTTCGTACCTGCCTGCGGCTAGGTGGTTGCGCTGGACCAGAACAGTAGCCTTCTATTCTGCCGTGGATGACCCGCCACACCGCTTGCCGAATTTGATAGCTTTTATGATGACATTGCATTTTGAGGCTCTTTTACTACATACTTTAACATACCTAAAGCAAACAAGAAGTTAATGAAGTGACTATATGATTTTTATCTTTGAGAAAAGATGTTGCTACGATACAGGAATCGGCTTTTCCTCGTTACGCTCAAAATAATGGTGGTGATCAAAGACAATGACTGACGAAGAGAGTCGAGGTATATTGGTGCTGGAGTTGAAGTGTAAGTATATGCTCTCACAGTGTTGAGTTTCTATGAGCAGATTAAATGATAGATGTAATCTTTACTTATCAGCATATAACGATAGATATTCTAGAAATTGCTACACTTGCCCAAAACTCGAGTTCACTTGTCATTGACTGATGAACACCAGTGACCCCCAATTTGTACGGAGCTAACTAACAGTCTGATGGGCGTTTTAGTCTCGGCGAATAACGTTTGCAGCTTACAGCCATCAGAGTTCACCAAACTGTTCAATTGGAATTATCGAGGACAATTGGGTAAAAGCTGCCCATTCTTGACTGATATCAAAGTACAAGTACCCCTCATTTCTTCAATTTCTCTCGTGTCATACCAGACGCACTTTCTAGAGTCATACGTTGAATATCGGATCCTTCTTTCGGCATTTCTATTGGATGACTCACTGTGACTTTTACAGTACATATATCCACGACTTTAAAGAAGCTCCGTTTTTTTACTCTCGCATATTCACACTCTCATCTCGCAACACACGACGTCATGCCTTCCAGAGCTGAGATCACATATTTTGGTGCAGGCCCTGCCTTGCTGCCCACCGACGTCCTTGAGAAGGCTGCCCAGGCCCTCATTGACTACGATAACACCGGATTGGGTACAGTTGAAAGCGTATACTTCATCATGTGCGTCACTAATTAAATAACAAGGTATTGCTGAGCACAGCCATCGCTCAGAGCTGGCTTCAAACATCATCAATGAGGCAAAAGCCGATCTTGCTTCTTACATCGACATTCCCGAGGACTATGAGGTTCTTTTCATGCAGGGTGGTGGTACTGGAGAGTTTTCCGCTACCCTTTACAACCTTGTTGGTGCATGGGTGACCAAGAGGAAGGCCCAAATAGTCGCCAACCTCAAGGTGCCCGAGGATGATCCCCGCGTGGAGCAAGAGCTCAGAAACGCCGTTGAGAAGGAGCTCAAGACGGATTACATCGTTACTGGTGGCTGGTCTCAGAAGGCTTCCGAGGAGGCCAAGAGACTGCTTGGCCCCGAGCATGTCAATATTGTTGCTGATGCCCGCCAGATTAACGATGGCAAGTATGGCAAGATTCCCGAGGAGAGTGCCTGGAACCTCTCCAAGGATGCTGCCCTGGTCTATTACTGCGATAATGAGACCGTTGACGGTGTTGAATTCCCCTCTTTCCCCCAGTGTCTGACCCCTGGCCCTGACGGTGAGGGTCCTATCGTGGTGGCTGATATGTCTTCCAACATCCTCTCAAGGAGGATTCCTGTGCGAAACTTCTCCGTCATCTTCTTTGGAGCCCAAAAGAACCTTGGCTGCACCGGTATCACTGTTGTGATCATCAAGAAGAGCCTTCTCCCCCCCAAGACCCCTCAACCCTCCCCTGCCCTGCTTCGACGACTTGGTCTCCCTATTCCTCCTGTCATCTTCTCCTATGAGATGATCGCCAAGAACAACAGTCTCTACAACACTCTCAGCATCTTCGAGTAAGTACTCTTGCGTGATAAATGTGAAAGATATGCTGATAGGAAACAGTGTCTACCTTGCTGGCCAAGTTCTCAAGAAGTCGCTTGGCACCTACAAAAAGGTCGAGGGCCAGGAGGCTGTGTCTGACAAGAAGGCCCAGCTCATCTATGGTGCTCTCGAGGCCCACCCCGATGTGTATAGAATTGTCCCCGACAAGTCTGTCCGCTCAAGAATGAACATCTGCTTCCGCATCACCAAGAATGGCGACACCGATGGCACTGAGAAGGCTTTCCTCAAGGAGGCCACTGCTCAGGGTTTGACTGGTCTTAAGGGCCACCGCAGTGTTGGCGGTATCCGCGCTAGCAGCTACAACTCCATTCCTCTGGAGGGTGCTGAGAAGCTTTCCAAGTTCATTGAGACGTTTGCCACTTCTTAAAAAGATTAACCGGGGAAATTGTTATGTGTATGGTTTGGTATGATGAGTTTATGGAATGGATGAAATGGATGTACGAGGTCAGAGATAAAAAGTCAACCTAGATGGAGGTTGAATTCAACATGCTCCATGTGAATAAAGAATAAGAATTAAAGAAACAAAGTGTTCAAACACCAATTATTAAAGAAGCCAGATCACTCCTTGGCCATTTTATTCAGTATATGATCCTATGTGATGCCCTAAAGTTTCAGGGGATGAACTCGCTACGAGTGGGCCCCGAAGTGCTCTCGGGTTTCTGTCACTTGAATCAGTGAAAACTTCAACCAAAGCTCACATGTTTCGTCCACCATCAACTTCACTTGCTTTCATTCATCCCAATAGAATCGGATCAAATGGAATGAACTGATCGGGCTTGGTCCCATCACCATAACTGACTTTGCAGATGCTCAGGCGCAGTCTTCACCTGAGGAGACTCAATTGCGCTGCGAGTCCCTCCCGAGTCTCTTCAATATCAATACCTATCAGCATCCTCAACTCCCAACTTTCAGCGCCTTCTTTGAGATACCACGCACCCAGAACTTCAAGAACATTCTCACAGCAGTCATGGCACACTCAAAGCTCCGAAGCTGTATCGAGACTTCCAGTTGTGGATGACACCATTTATGCTTTATCGACGGCACAAGGTCGGGCTGGTATCGCGGTAATCCGCATTTCTGGTCCATCATGTCTTGAAGTGAGTATCATTAAGTTTATCTTGAGAACAGTATCTAATCTCGTAATTTCAGATTTACAAGGCACTTTGTCCATCCAAACCACTACCAAAGCCAAGATATGCAACTGTTCGGTCACTCCATCATCCACAGCCTGCCAAAAATGAGCAGATAGTCTTGGACTCAGAGGCCCTTCTACTTTACTTTCCAAATCCAAAGACTGTAACTGGTGACGACGTCTTGGAGTTGCACGTTCATGGCGGATCAGCCACAGTAAAAGCTGTGTTATCAGCCATCCCGAAATGTTCCGCTACACATCGTATTCGATACGCAGAGCCTGGGGAGTTTACGAAGAGGGCTTTCTTCAACAATCGACTGGATCTCGCCCAAATTGAATCCTTAAGTGATACCCTCGCAGCTGAGACGGAGCAGCAACGTCGTGCAGCCGTGCGTGGTAATTCTGGTGCCCTTGGAAAGCAATACGAGGCATGGAGAGAGCAGCTCCTGCTTGCTCGCGGGGAGATCGAGGCGCTAATTGATTTCTCGGAGGATCAGCACTTTGACGAGTCTCAAGCTGAACTTTTGCAGAACGTTACTGCGCAAGTTGCTAGAATGCTACACAGCATTGAGCTGCATGAGCAGGGGAGTCAGAGGAGCGAGCTCCTTCGCAATGGCATCCGTATAGCGCTGCTGGGACCACCCAACGTCGGAAAGAGCTCGCTCATGAACCTCATCGTTGGGCGCGAGGCATCCATCGTGTCTGGAGAAGCAGGCACAACGCGAGATATTGTCGAGGCCAGCTTGGACATTCGCGGTTATTTATGTTCATTTGCAGATACGGCAGGATTCCGGTCCACTGGTTCCCAGATGATGAATGGGGCTGAGGGTGGCGCAATCGGGGCCGTGGAGGAAGAAGGAATACGGCGAGCAAAGCAACGAGCTCTCGACTCTGATTTGGTGATTGTTCTCGCATCAGTGGAGGAAGGCCAGCGAGGACCCTTTCTGCAGTATGACGAGGAAACACTTGATCTTGCTGCAGGGGCAGAGGACTGCCTTATTGTCGTTAACAAACAAGACGCAGTCGGCAAGGACGATTTTGAGAAGCTCGTTCAGGACTTTCGACAAAATGCTCAACTTCGAGCCCCCAAGCTAGCGGCAGCGGAGCTCGTGTCCATCTCGTGTAAGGAGGCTCAGACGTGGACCTGTGAAAGCAAGGACCCGGGCGGTATTCAGGCCGTGATCACCAAGCTCGTAGGATCATTTGAGAAGATGACATCAATGCCCGTTGATCTTCAGGACTTGTTGGGTGTTACGGAGCGGCAGCGCCAGCTCCTTGTCAAGTGTCGTCAACACTTGGAGGATTTCATGGTCGAGGCTACTCCCGAGGAGGGCATGGACGCCGACACGGTCCTTGCAGCCGAGTATCTGCGATATGCTGCGGATTGCCTTGCGCGGATCACAGGGCGGGGTGAGTTTGGAGATGTGGAGGATGTGCTGGGTGTTATCTTTGAGAAGTAAGTTCTGACAAAATTGCTTGTTGAATGGATGTATGACAAGATGCTGACTCGAGACGTGTTAGATTCTGTGTGGGGAAATAAGCGCCTAGAAACGGAAGATTATAAAGAAGGAATTGAATTGTATTTTTCCGTCGAGGAATATTCTATTTGCAAACGCCGATCTATGCAAGTTTAGAGAATTGGAGTTGACCACCAGGGTCTGGTCCTGGCTACCTAGCTAAGAAAGAAAGAAGAGAGAGAAATCTGAGATGCAAGAATAAAACGGGGGAAAAAAGAAGGAAATATGCCATGCCATGCCATGCTGTATGCTCGCTTCTATGCCATGCTGTGCCAATGCTGTGTAATGCAAAACCAACCATGCTATGCTTGCTTCCGTCATTTCCAACTCCTGATATGCGATGCGGTGTCTATAGCCTATTTTCACCTAAACCCATGCCATGCCGATGCTGATGCTGATGCGAATGTTGATGCCAAAGGAACAAACAAAACTCCATTCCATGCAAATGTTGTTGAAACTGAATGTCTAAACAGAAAACGCCCCATCCATGCTTGCGCTGTCGCTGTGTATGTATGCTTTTGAGAGAGAAGAGATTGACAAGGTTTTACTCGTCGTCGTTGTCGTTGGGGCCATTGTAGCCAGAGCGGCCCTTGTTGCCCTTGTCATCGTCGTCTGGGCTGTTGTAGCCGGAGCGACCAAAGTCTCCCTCCTCAGGCTCGTTGTAGCCGGATCGGCCGCGGCTGTTGATGAGCTTGGAGTCGGAGTCGTCACCGTCCTTGTTGTAGCCGCTTCGGCCGAAGGATCGGGTGGTGGGAGCAAATGTGAGGGTGAAGGCAGCCATTGTAAAAGATTTGGTTGTTTGTTTGTTGAAGTTTAAGTGTTGTGGTATAATATTGTAGTTGAGCTGAGTTGTGTAGAGAAACTTGAGTTGTTGCTGTGGTGTTGTTGTGTGTATAAGTGATTAGAGTTAGAGTGTAGGTGGATGAAACTGATGGTTGATGGTGATGATAATTTGAGTTCAAGCCGGAGGATACGGATGGTTATATACTAGATGCTCAACTATAGATCGAAGCAAAGCATAGCAAAGCACAGCACAGCACAGATAGGGATTCTCGGTAGACGGTGGAAGCGGCTGACTCTGACGCCTGTTCGCGTCGTCGTATCATGACGATCAAGCACACCCTACCTCTGGACACCTTGGCAAGGGGGCAACAAAATAGAAACACATACAGATACTCAGTGAGTGAGTGAGTGTTGCGGTGCTGCGCAATGCTCATTGATTCCGCCCATGGAACCTTCTTTCGCTTCCGCCAGTCTGCGCCATGTCGGCGAGCTGACAGGGGCTCCATGTAAGCCGTGAGTGGTGGAGGACAGAATCGTAGGGCTGAGGATTAGAATGAGGTACGGACCTTGCAGTTTGGTTACAGGGGCCTTTGTAAAACGGTGTAAGTTAAATAGCCCACGCCCACGGTACCTGGGGTGCGGAAGACCCGGGCCGTACCCAGTCAAGAGACTCGAGACGCTGCGTATTAGTGTATTACTGCTGATTACGGGGCTTGGGCAGGGTACATACGTAGGTAGGTTATGTATGTATGTAGGTATGTTATAATAGGTGTAAGCCACAGCCTCAAATAAACCACCCCTGTCCATGTAGGTAATCAATCATCCACCATCCATGGGCCTGTCCACGGATGGGTTTGAGATGCAGCAGCAGCATCATGGTGATCTATTAGTTTGTCTCAGTTTTTGACCCCCAAATGCAATTGTTGAGATATCATGAACTCAAAAGTTGGTGGGATCTCGGAGCTTGGATGCGTAAATACGTGACTCTACATATTCGTATAATCCTATCCCACGCTCTTGGTACTGTACAGTACAGTAGGTATTACTGTCGGTTCTGTTGGAACGTCATCAGGCTGACACATTCGGCCGTGTGATGGGAATCCGGATTCAAAACAAGTCCGATAAGGTTCGGAGCAATCATGGAGTTTAGAGTACGGCGTAGAGATTTGGATTCCAGTTAATCCCGGTTGAATTCCATGAATGTGCATGCTCAACGTGTGTGTGCTCAACTGTGTTGCTACAGTATTGCGATATGGGACGCGCATGCAATGAACAAAAAAAGAAGGCTCTCTCATTTCTCATCACATGGACTCTTGTTGAAAGGGTTGCCTAAAAGACAAGACATTTACATGAGGCATCATGATAGTGAATAAGTCAGCATTTTGCACGTTTTATTTTGTCGCAGGCTTTGTCATTCCCCCAAATGGCGGATGCAGCCACAACAGCCATGACGCGACTTCCCCATTGGCGTGCATCGGCCAAGCCCGTGATTCCGCCTACCGAAGGGAACAATCTGCCCCAGATTCACCTTTTCCGTATCAATCATCACCGAAGAGTCATCTTTTGCGACCTACTTGGGGATGCGAATTACCTAGCTAGGTATTCCATGCTGCATCTAGTACCTAGCTAGGTACAGTATTACTATTACCTATCCCGCCTTTCTTACTAAACATAGGTAAGTCGTCTTTACCGAAATTTCTCTTCTTATCATGACTCATCTTTCATCAACGATGATTGAAACAAAAGAACCTTGTCGAATAATGTTGCTGCCGCTGCTGCAGAAGCAGGCCATCAATCAGTCACTCACTCACTTCTGTGGGGGCAGAAGAATGAAACGTCACAACCAAAGTCGGATCGGAAATCGATACAACCTCAACTTACACCGCAACCGCTTATTCACCTCCATGAGGTAATCCGACCAAAGAACAGCCCCTTCTTACGGTCATCGGGACTCGTTCGTTCCGGACGGCACGGCACCTCTCGGCCGGCCAACGCGGGCTCCCAAACCTCTGGGCCCTAATTTCTGAGCGAGCACCCCATGATCCAATTCCCCTTGATCAGATGGATACCAAGACTCGACTGGGGTTCGCGATTCTCACTGAGATCTCTGGTACCGCCTGCTATTGGCCGGGCCCCCAATCCACCGCCGCCTTGCGCCTGGCATGGCCTGGTGCGACAAGGACAAGTTGAGTTATCAACCTACTGACATCAAAATCGCCAATGTTACGCTTATTCTATCAATGGCAACACTCTGCAATTTCAAACTCGCATCTTGCATCACATCATGATCTCCGTTTAGTATCTCATTCTTACAAACAGCAGCCGCAATGAGACGCCAACCTCACCCTGCCACACACAATCACCCCCTGGTCGATTTTAAGCGCCTTAAAAATAGAAACAACCTCGCCGTTGGTCAATTAGCGCGCCCTCGCTTCATCTGACTGTTTTCGCTACCGTAGCTCCATGCATAGCCCTGGTCAGGCTCCAATTGATCCAATCACCAGCCTGGCACGCTACCCTCACTACCACGAGGCATTATCTCAGAAATCAGCCTTGCAACCTGGTCGGGATCCTCTATTACCGTTTTTACCTAAGCCCTAACACATGAACCATGTTTCTGCCATCTCGGCTACCTCTGAGACATTACGGATATAGCTTTTCAGATCCTAGTGCCTGCTGCTGCTGCTGCTGCTGCTGCTACTGTGATACAGGTTTCGTTTCTTCATCTTACCCCCCCTGCCATGTCTCGGGAAGGATTGCAACACCTGCCATGGTGTGTTGAAGACTGTTCAACTTCAAGAGATACAAATCTGATATCTCAATGCTTGGTAATAATGATTCCATCTGCAGCTTACGTCTCGGCACATACAACATACCTTACTCTGGGCCCGGAAGCAGACCGGCAAACACCTATGGCTGGCTTGCAACCGATGCAAGCAGGCATCGCGACTTTTCTTAGAATCCCGCTGATGTTGACTGACCTCGAGTAAAGGGACTTTCTTTTTTCAACTATCCAGACACCGCCAGCCTTCGGCCGTTTCAATAAGTCCCGCCGAAGCCGCTAAAACATTGACAGCCTGCCGATCCGTATGTTACCGTACCGTCCACAGCAACTGATCTGCAGCCACAGACAGAATCGCAACCAGGCACCAGGCAGGCATCAAATCACAGCCATTCGTTCCACACAGTCACCGAAACAGAGTTTTGGAGGCTCTGTCCCTGGCTTACCCAATTTGGTATATTGATTCGATCCCTGTTCCCAGCCCAGTCCAGCCCAGCCTCATGGCCCCCAACCCATCCATGACCCCAAGCTTCACATGGTTCGAGGATGCGGTACGAGCCGTAGGATTGTTTTTACGATGCAAGTCTTGGCCATGAAACACATTCAACCAATGACGGCCATCTTGTTTCGATTGACATGTCTACATACACCTTCTGCCTCGCAACATCCCCCCACATTTACAGCTCGTCCTTGACATGAGCCTCCTCCTGGCTTGGATCTTCCATAGCCATGATCTTGACTACAAGGCTGGTCCATCCAGTGAAATGCTGCGTTCGCTGTCCGGCACCCGTGTCGGGGTTGTACTGCTCCCACGCAAAGCCTGTTTCTTCCCAACTCTTGTACACCGTGTCGACAAGGTTCTTACGCAGTCGCGAAAATAAATCCTTTGCCCTTTCTCGGTAAGGGCCTTCCTGCGAAGCAACGTTCTATATGCACATGTTAGTCTTGATGCTACTCTGCCAAGGGGGTTTTTGGGGGCTCCTACATGAAGCTGAGACAGAGCTAGGTAATTAATGGGCATCCAAACCGGGCTGCGCCAGTAGTTCTCGCCCGTGGCGTAGAACTCAGACTGCTTGCTCAGACTTCGAATGCCGTGTGGGCTCCAGAGGTGCTCCTCGTCGCTGATGAGATCCAGAATCTTGCCCAGCTTGGGGTCGTCAGCCTTCATAAGGCCAACCAGGAAGGGAAACAGGGAAATGTAGCCCTTGTGGCATACAAGTGCGTGTTCCTCGTAGTCATCGATCGTTGCGTCGCAATAGCAACCCTCCTTATCGGACCAGTGAAGATCGTTGAGGTTGTGTTCAATGCCGTTCAGGTTTTTCCTATACTCATTGACATCTTCGGCCATGCCAAGGGCGTCTGCGATGTTCATCAAGGACTTTGTCATGAGACCAACCCAGGACATAAGATCCACATGCAGCTCGCCCGGAGAAGGGGGCTGGGGTCGAGGATAGTCGTCCAAACCACTGGTGAGAACATGAGACTCGGTGCGGCCCCTCCATCGGTATGCCTCCTTGGTCGAGTATGCCTCACGGTCGTATCCCTTGATATCACCACGCTGCGTCTTGCGGAACCAGTCGTATTGGCGTCTCAGAAGGGGATACAACTTTCGGAGGTAGCTCTCACCGAGCTCAATGTTGTCGAGGTGAGCAGTATGTAACGGGTCTGCCCCCAAGATGCGCTCCTTCTCGCCAGACTTGGTTCCGTTGGAAGCACGGAGGCGCTCCATGAAGCCCTCGATGATAAGGAAGAGAGTAGGGGGGTTGGCATAGTGAGGGAATTGCACCTGAAACTCTGCAGGCACCTTGCTGCGGGCTTCATGACCAAGAATTTGCTCGCGAGCGATCCAGCCGTCGTCATCCATGGTGTTGTACCAGCTCTTGACGATTTCAAGTGTAAGATCAATATCCCAGTCGGCGATGGGGATCAAATGGAAGCCCTCATCCCACAGGAAGCCTCGCGGAAAGAAGGGGCGAGAGGGAACACTGGTGAAAAGCTCGTAGGGGCCTTCAAGCTCTGGCTTTGTACGGGCCTTGGCCTGGGCGGCCTCCTCCCAGAATCCATCATTCTCCTCCTCATACTCGGGCGCATAAGATCGGTCAATGAGCTGGTGGCCGTGGAAGTAACCGATGCCACCGATCAGGTTGGAAAACATGCTCTTGCCGAACTTCTTATACTTGTCTTGTGTAAAGGGCTCCTTGAGTTTGAAGGTGTTTGCGAATCGCTCGTTGAAGGTTTCGGACGTCTTCTTGATTTGTTCAGTGACATCCTCAGAGGTAAACTCCTTTTCTCCAGAGCCTGATGAGAAGATAACATCAAACTCAAAGGGGCCTTCGAATGTCTTCTCCACAATGTGAGCGTTGCCTTTGCCAGGAGCGTGGGCGATGCGGTACACTTGCCATGGAGGAGGAGGGTTCTCCTGGTCGGCATTCTCCTGGACGGGCGAGACAGCATCTTGAAGTTGCTTAAACACAGCGGGTTTGCCCTGCCAGTTAACCTCGGCCGGGACGTCAACGCTCGAGACGATAGTGGTATCGCCATGTCGGTCCTTGATGAACGGGTGGTCCGAAGTAGGGTGGTCTCCAGTACCCTTTGTGATGAGAAGTTTGTAGTCTCCCAATGTCTTTGAGCTGCCCTCCAAAGTGACATCGCCTTCAAAACCAAACTTGGTGCCCTTGCCGTCAACAGCGAGCTCACCATTGCCGTCCTGGGCAATGTAGTAGAATAGCATAGTCTTGGTGTCCTTGGGCGCTCCGTCTCGAAGTTCACCCTTTATACGGGCAGCCCAGCTACCGCCATGGCTGCCACCGGGGATCTTGACGAAAGTCGTAGTCAAGTCGATGTTGTTGCCCTTGTCATGGATTGATTGCACACCGCCTGTGCGAGCATCATACTCATCCCAGCCATAGCCATGCATATCTTCTCCCTGCTCACAGGTATATCTGAAGCCTAGAAGAATGGTGTCAGTGCATTTATTCGACCAAGTCCGTTACACGTACCATTTTGGATATCGTGGTAGTTGTCAACCTTTGCCCACATGAGTCCTGTCCATAGGCCATCTGGCGTTCGTGGGCGCACGCCAAAATACAAATTGGACTTGTAAGGACCCCAAAAGAGGCTCTGATTATTTTGACGACCAATTTCTGTCGTCAGCACTGAGGATGCTTCGTCTGCGGCTGAGGCGCCTAGAGCGAGTGTCGCCGCAGACACCCAGCGGGCGAATTTCACCATAATGGCGGTTAAAAAGGTCTCTAAAGGTCTTGGGAAGAATTGATGAGAGAACCTTCTTTGGGGTGGATTTAAGAGAAATTTATTGCCGCATTGGATGAGTTGTGTGTGAACAAACTCCAGAGAACACGTTGGAGCATCGAGTTGACAATGACGACCCTACGCAAGGCTGAGACTCACCTCTGACCTATAGAGCTCTGACCAATTAAGAAGCTTCACCAGCCACCACCTCAAGTGAGACCCCCCACTTTAAAGTTATCTCATCTCAGCCTTCCTCCTTCTAGAAACACTTGGAGGCCTTTTTCGAAACCTTTTTATCATCGTCAACCTCAAACAACATATCACCAAAAGTCAACCAAACTTTACAGCAAATATACGCAATGGCCGACTCTAGACGGAATAGAAGACCTGATAGTCGTCAGATGTGGGACGAATCAGACAGACGCGATAGGCGCGGGGGTCGTGATAGGGATAACGACCGCGACCGTAGAGGTTACAGGTCACGATCGCGCGAGCGTCGTGGACAGAGAGATCGGTCGAGGTCGCCGGATAGAAGACATAGAGATGATAGGAATCGACAGAGGGATAGAGGCCCGCGACATCATGATGATCGAGATAGGAGGGATCGACGAGAGGAAGTGCCGTTGAGACAGAGACGGGATGAGCGTCGTGATGATGATAAGGACAGACGAGGTATACACTTCACCTCTAATAATTCTTGTGAAAAACTAACACACGCGCCAGGAAAACCCCGTCGCTCAGCCTCACCACAATCACGCAGCCCAACTCACGAAGCCCTTCCCACCCGTCCTCGACCCGATGCCAAGCGTCCAGCACCCAGCATGTCCTTCAACGTTAGCTCCCGCGCAAGCCGCTCTCCACCACCACGCGAAGAGGAGACCAACCATTCAGAAGACGGCCAGGCTTCAGAGGTGGAAGAGGACCCCATGGACGCAGAGGACGACGACATGGCCGCCATGCAAGCCATGATGGGCTTTGGTGGGTTCGGGACGACAAAGAATAAGAAGGTCTCGGGGAATAATGCGGGTGGTGTGCGAAAGAAGAAGACGACGGAGTATCGGCAGTATATGAACCGGAATGGTGGTTTCAACAGGCCTTTGAGTCCGTCTAGATAAGGAGGGGGTGCTGATGCAGTATGACTGAACTTATGATATCTGTGAGGGCATTCGGCATACTTGAGGTTATGCTGTATAGGTGAATTAAGCTGGCGTTTAGGTGAGATTTGGGAATCGATAGGGCTTTATTTGCATAATAGCAAAGCTTTCCAATATTAAACATTTACTAGATCAAGTAGCCCCTTGCTATATCATTGACTCAAGACTGTCTGATGGCGTCATTCAATATCAATATCAATCACAACAACACACACAAACTGTTCAAATACTCTCTCTTCCACTATACGTGCGGGTAGACATTACGTATAACGCGTGCAATACATACATACAAACGCGATCTTTCCACCCCTAAACAGTTCCCAACACCATTGGTATGCGTCTCGAATCACAAACACCGCCCATCCATCTCATCCTCATGCCTATACCATGCCATGCCATGCCATGCCATGCCTATGCCTCTACCTCTGCCTGCACCTTTTCTCCTTGCTCTTCCTCTGGGGCACCATCGCTTGCGGTCGTTGGTCTAGGTGTTGGCACATCATCTTCTATAACCTCATCATCCTCATTCGGCGTCTCTTTGGCTGCCTCTCCTTCTTCTCCCTTTGGCTCGTCCTTGGACTCCTCCTGGGGTTCTTCCTTGGATTCCTCCTTGGACTCCTCTTTGGATTCTTCCTTGGCTTCCTCTGGGTTCTCTTCTGTCTGAGTTGTGTTCGCCTTCTCTCTTCGTCGCCTTCGTAATCTTCTTTCTTCCTCTGCTGTTTGTCGTCTAGCCTTGCGAAGAGTTTCTCTCCTCTCGGGATCGGCGTCATCTACGCCGTCGCCAGCACGCATACCTTGCAGAAGAGCTGCTGCACGGTCGGCAAGATCATCTTCTTCTTCACGAGGTGATGTGACGACGGGGCTGAGCACTTTGCCATCTTCGTCCGTGGGCGCCTCCTTGTCCTTGAGACCAGCCTCCGCTTCTGGGATCTCGTTGAGGTCTGGAATCTTCTGTCCTGAAGCAACGCGGACCTGATGACGATCCTTGAGTCGCGCTCGCCTTCTTCGGTCTCTCTGATCCCGAGCTTGGGGCGCGGCTGCTCGTAACTTCTCCAAGAGTGAGTCCATGGCGCCAGTATTGGATGGAGATGTTGGGCCAGCATCGGCGTTGGAGCTGGTGAGCTTGAGTTGTGCTGCGTGCTTTCGCTTCATTGACGCCTCGTTACGTCTCCTTAGCTCTTCAAACTGCACGTTCTTCTCGCGAGACTTCTTCCACTCTCCCACGAATAACGCCAACTTGGCAAAGAAGTCTCGGCGACAATTCTCATCTGCGGGATCTTCGCCATAGAATACCATGATATCCTTGTAGGTCTTCATCATCTCCTCCAAATACAGCTGCATCTGCTCCGACTTTCTTCTGGCATCCTTCATGATGCGCTGGACGACTTGACTGACTCGGTCCTGAGGGTGGAATTTCTTGGGGTCGCTCAGATTACCGGAATCCAGCGACATTTGAATGTTTCGAATGTTTTCAATGTACTTTCTCGCATCCGCTTGTAGCTGTTCAATGTTGATCTTTTGTGCCGTCATGACTCCGTTGATATCATCCGCAAAAGTCTCCCACTCTGGGTACTGATTTCGGACAATACGCTCGACGAGATCGGCTAATGTTGACTGATTCTTGTCGTCCTTGACCATACCCAATCTTGCAAGAGAGCTGAGCTTGAAACCGCGTGCTTGCTTGTTCGCATCGTTCATGTAGTTACCGATATCCAAAATAAGACCAAGAACATTCATCAATGAAACGGAATCACGCAGTGACTCAGACACTTGGACGATCTGTCGGATCTTCTCGTTAATCTCTTCGTACTCTTGCTCAAAGCTTCTAGTGAGGGCAAGGGCCCTCATTCGACTCTTCCAGTAGTGGTGCAGCTCAAAGGCCGTGTAGAGATATAGCTGATCTTGACGGGTAAGCTCGGCAGGGTCACTTTCACGATCTTGAGTCTTGGCTTCAGGGCCAGTCCAGTCTTTGCTGTATGGAGCCATTGACTTGACTGTGTTGTCAGGAATGTTGCATAGATCGTCCTTCTGTAAGAAGTCCATCACGACAACGTTGTCCAGAATTTCTGCGTCGCATTGGATGATCATCTGAACAACCTTCTCAACAGAGTATTGTGAAAACTTGGCAAATGCAATTTCTATGATTTGTTAGCATAGGTTCCGTACACAGAGCAAGGACAAACTTACCATAGGCTTTGCGGAGATCAGAAGAAATGATTTGCTTCTTGTCATCCTTCTTAGAGGATGTTCCCATACCAAGCTTCTTGATCTCCTTGGCCATGAACAGCTTCTCAACCTCGTCGAGAATACCCTTCTTGCTGAGCTCTTGGTACTTCTCCTCGCGGGCCTCGGCGGAGGGAGTGTGGGCAGCCCAGTGACTTGTCTCGGGGGCGTCTACCTTGTCCCAATGCAGAGCCTTAAGCTTCTTCTTGGGGCGAACAACTGGCAAGCCAATGCCTGGTGCAGGGATAAAAGCGGGCTGTTGTGACAAGTAGTGCCCAGACATAGCACCAGGCAAAGGAGGCGGTGGTGGAGGAGCCATACCTCCGGGTAGAGCCATACCCCCAGGTAGACCACCCATACCAGGTAGAGGAGGAGGTGGAGGTGGTGGAGGAGGTCCGCCACCCGGAACGAGCATGCCTGGTAAGGGGGGAGGCGGCGGAGGAGGCGGAGGTGCTCCGGGAAGCATACCCGGCATAGGCGG
>JABFFJ010000290.1:0-23133 GCA_013623715.1 Fusarium verrucosum
GAGTTATAACTTCTTATAACTCCTTAAAGAAAAGGCTTAATTTATAATAGCATAGTTAAATTTTCGAGTTAATATTAAATATATGCATTATTAGTTTTAATAATTATACTTATGTATTAATAACTGGCAAAATGCAAAAAATTTAATTGTCAAGATTGGGATTCGAACCCAAGAATCTTTCGATACTGCAAAAGGTCCCAGTTAACTGGGCAAGACTAAATCTTGAGTGCAGCGCCTTAGACCACTCGGCCATCTTGACTGGATATTCGGTGTCGATCACAGGTGTTGTGCAGTCCATCAAGTTCCAGTGGGTGGACGGAGTGGTCTTTCAAATTATTCATGAAATCGACAAGAGAACCTGCTGGCCAAATACGGTTTAGTAATCCTACTTTTGCATCTAGTGGAAACAGAAGCAGAGAGAATTGAGTCTATGCCCTCTTACTAACATAACCCCGGTTCGAATAATTTGCAATATGCTCTGGTTGGGGACGTCTATAACAGGGTATCAAGGCAATAACTGATACCTAGTTGAAGGATCCTCCCAGTTCTCCCACGAATGAATACTCAATCGCTAAATCATTGGTTAATTGGGTCTGTGACTAGGTATGTACCTAGGTAATGAAGCTTCCCACTTTAAAACTTGAATCATGATGTGACTTCTGATTCTGTGTACACGACTCGGTTGACTCGTGGTGACCACTTTCGCCTCTCTTCTATGCTGCGGATTGGACTGAGACAGACCTTGATATGCAGCTCTTCCCGCAGAGAGATATAGAGTGACGTAAGCTCAGAGATTCGATGTCATCTCCGGCAGTCCTGCTTGAAGTAGACAATGAACCGGTCAAAGCCAATGCCGAGCCAATAGATACAGCTGTCTCGCAGCGAGTCGGCAAAACTGCTGTTTCAGGGTCTGCTATTACAACCCCATGCTTACATCTCGTATACCCTCCATTTTCTCTTATCGCTCAAAATCGAGATTTGTAGCCCACCCTGAATTCCCCAGTCCATGTACCGCCATGTAGACAGTTATAACTATCAGATCACCTAAAACATTAGGTACGGGTAGAGCTGTCTATACTGGAGCAGGTTAAAGAGAAGAATAGCGTCTCAGAATAGAACCCCCCTCTGACAGAGAGACACATTTCTTAATATTAATAAATGGGCTTTTTCTAGGTACATTGTGGTGAAACTATAGTCTAAAATATAGTAAGTTTTATAACTTATTACGGCAGGTTTGGGCTATCCCTACTCACTGTTCATCCTAGTATATTCAAAAATCCTGTTCTTCTTCTTTGATCTTGAAGTGCACCTAGTGATACGAAAAGCTTCAATCAGAGGTCGCATGGCTAGCGGGGCTCATGTTTTGGGGTGCATATCTGCCGCCTCGAGTTCTGATGACTGCAGCCGGTGAGTGCTGCCTCTGTGACGAGTTACTTTAATCACATGTTGAAACAACGGTTCATCAGTGTTGCCCCCTTTCTCAGCGTGGAGATAACATGGGATAGGCAGGTAAGATCTATCCAGGTGCGCAGATCGCTTTGGCGAGAAGGGTAGTATCCCCTGGGCTGTTTGGCTGCATGCAGATGTGTGTCGAATCGCATTCGATGATGCGGCTCGGACCGACTCCCGCTATACTCCCTGTTTAGCCTATTATCAGGTCGGTTTGTCGTATTTGGATGTAGTGGTGTGCTCGGTTTCGTTCTTTCACGCATGCATGCAGATCGATTAGTCACCAAGTCATCGCCACGATATCAATTTCTTGTCTGTTTTCTCTTCCCCTCCTATTGAACCTTCACCCTATTCTACAGGTAGCTTTGAAAGATGGAGAAAGAATGACCATTTCATACAGGCCCGTATTAGAACCCACACCGAGGAATACTCCGCAACGACATAATCATATATCTCTGTCCATTTGAGTGCTATCGTACCACTGTCCACATTTCCCATCTTAATGTTGTCAGCTAGTACCAGGCTTAAAGAGCTCATGTTCAAGTTGGTAAGAGATGTGCTTATGCATTAAGAGGCCTCAAACTCGGCGTGAACCGTTATGGTTGGACCGTTGGGTGGTGAGCGCAACCCATCCGGTGGTAAAGAAGACTTGACCGGTCCGATGATCCTCAATATTTATGAGAGCTTGAGGGTGTGAGATGGCTGTGCTTCGAATTGACCAGTATGCTAGTGACGTAGCGAATGCGCATGTGAATCGTGTGACCCCTCTAACCAAGACTCGGCAAGATGTTGACTGATGTCTGCCTCACAACCTCTTCGATATGGTTATAAAGTCCCGCATCTCCTCGTTCGATCGTAGAGTCTTTTAGTTTTCATATGATATATAAAGTATCTACACAGTCAGTAGTACCACATTCCCCATTTTCTGTTTTTCATACTACATTGTAAGACCTCAAAGATGTTGCCAGCTATCTTGACCTGTGTTGGCATTGTCTTATATCTTTACCTCTTGTGGAAAAAGGCCAAGTCTAATCTACCGCCTGGGCCTAAACCACTTCCCATCCTCGGCAATATCAGAGATTTGCCACCGAAAGGTGTGCCAGAGCACATGCATTGGCTCAAGTTCAAGGATCTCTATGGCCCTATCAGTAGCGTATCCATACTTGGTCAACCCCTTGTCCTTATTCATGATCATCAGGCTGCGCACGACCTCTTAGAAAAGAGCTCGTTGAGAACCTCCGGTCGGCCAGATCTGTACTTCGCCAGTAAGCTATGCGGTTACGGAAAGCTTCTCAGCATGGAGCAGTATAACGATTCCTTTCGCCGTCATCGCAAGATGGTCCATCGACAGCTGGGCACGAGGACAGTGGCCTCTCGGTTTCATGACATCCAAGACTCGGAATCGCATCGATTTCTGCTGCGGGTTCTGGATGATCCCGATAACCTGATGCAACACATAAAGACGTAGGTTTAGACTTTCAATGTCTGTCCACCCTTTCTGACTTAACCTTCATAGTGAAGCGGGTGCTATCATTCTACGAATGACATATGGTTATTCCATTGAACCACAGAAGGCCGACCCGCTGGTCCTCTTGATCGAGCGTATGATGCGTAGTGCTTCCCTTGCAGTTATGCCCTTGGCCTGGATGGTCGACAGTTTACCAATCCTCGAGTACCTCCCAGAATGCCTTCCAGGAATGTCATTCAAAAAGTTGTCTCGCGAATGGAGCAACGACCTCCGTATGGTTATCGAAACTCCCTATGAATTCGTTCAGAAGCAGATGGCGAAGGGAGCCCATCGGGAATCATATGTCTCCTCCCTGGTTGGAGAGCACAAGTTGAACGACGCTGAAAAGGGTCAAGAGATCGACGAGGAGTCCATAAAGAACACGGCTGCTATGATGTACTCTGCAGGGTCAGATACGACCGTATCAACTATACGGAGTTTCATTTTGGCCATGGTACTCTACCCAGATGTTCAGAAGAAGGCGCAGGCAGAGATCGACAATACTATCGGCGGCGATAGACTGCCCCAGTTTGAAGATCGGCAGAGCTTGCCGTATGTCAGTGCTTTAGTGAAAGAAGCGCTGCGCTGGATCCCGGTCACGCCGTTGGGTGTACCTCATGTGGCTGACGAGGATATCAGCTATGGAAACTTATGCATCCCAAAGGGAGCATACCTGGTGCCGTCTGTCTGGTGGTTTTTGCATGATCCAGATACATATCCAAATCCGTCTACCTTCGACCCTGAAAGGTACCTGGAGCCTCGAAATGAGCCGGATCCTGCGACGGAAACATTTGGATACGGTCGCAGGATCTGTCCTGGCCGTTTTCTCGCGGACGAGAGCCTCTTTATTACCGTCTCGCGTCTGCTAGCAGCATTCGACATTGGAAAGGCTGTCGACGATCATGGCAACGAGATTGTTCCCAAGGTAGAGGTCTCGGGGGATGGTCTGATCAGTCGCCCAGTTGATTTTCCCTATAAGATTAAGCCGAGGAATGGCAAATACGTGGATCTGATAAGATCTATTGAAGAAAAGCATCCATGGGAAGAGAGTGATGCTAGCTTCCTCCCGCGGGACGTGACTGTAACTTAGCTGAGACTTTCATTACGGAAGTGGCGTGTGATATCTAAGTTTTGGGACTGGGTTTTGTTGTGTTTTTGACATTTTTCATGCGCAACATGTTGAATGGTAGTCTGTCCCCGATTCTAGGTAGCCATAAACATAGCAGAACAAATAATTGAGGGAGCTCGGATCAAGTACAAGGTTCATAAAACTCACTGCGACTAAGAATTTTGAAGAATCCCGGCCGTGCTTGATCCGATCTAATACAAGACATTTGGCAAATAAATGTCAGGGTGCCCGTATATCACGGCCCGTGATATACGCAGTTATACAAAGAATTTGGTATTTCAATTGGTTTAAACATTACACCGATACATTGAAATAGTCAGGGTTGTAGAATATGAGGACCAATATAGCAGGTTTCGTAGGATGGGAAATATGTAGGACACGGTTAACTTTCATATATATGCCTAGTTGGTAAAGTATAACAACAGCTGTTTAGCTTCAGTCATACATGTAGCCTCAATTGTATTGTATATAGCGTCTTTTTGTTGTGGTGCCTTGATCAATCTTTAAATTGGCCAGGAACGCTCAAAAGTCTCGATAGCTTCACTAGGACAAACCATATGACCCCTCTGCACCTGATGGGCCCAAAAGTCTTCCCAATTGGGGAAGTCATGTTGATGAGTGTCAGACCCATGTTGAAAAAAACAAGAGAACCGTTGAGTCTGTTCCCATTCTGCATCACATACGGGACACCTCGCCAAATTTCCAACTTCTTCATTTTCCCCCGATCCTCTTGTGGCAGTGATAGCCCTGTAATGCTCATGCATCATCGACATTCTCAAGAGAGTCATCAACGAGTCTAATAGCTCTCCCCAGTTGTGTGAGAATCCCAGGGCTATCAGTACTGCGGTCCATGCCCGTTCCATCATGAGGTCCCATATGTCCTCCTCTAGAGCTAGATGTGTCCGGTAACACTCGATCATCATCAACGTGTCAATGATGAGACCACTCGAGTCCTGATATTCTTGTGTATGTATTTGACTGCTGTTAGCAAGATCCATGATTTCTGGAGTTAGTCTTTCAGCTGTGCTGCGACAGAAGTGTTTTCGTAACCCTTTCCTTTCTAGTTCCGTCAGCTCAAACAGACCACGACTGTTCTGGCATTCCACGGCGACCTTCCAGCTGAGAGGGTCCTCGCTGGGTGGTTGGTATTGTCGAGACTCCATGCCGATTTCTTGCCCGAATTCAACATTATCTGGGAGCCCAGCACTGTACCCATGGAGTGCTGGCGTAGAATAATTGTCGGGCAAGCCGGCAGGCCACAAAGGTTCATGGTGGGAATTCATATTAGAGTCAAGCTCCCCCGAGCGGGGCCTCAAGGTACCTCTCATCTGATGGTCGTTGTATGCCCCAAGAGTGAACATGCTTTCCCGGTTGAGCTTTCCAAAAAAGGGACCAGAAGCTGGTACACCATTATAGACCGTGTTGTTAGGGGTTGTGTCAGGGTGTCGACCTAATAAACCAAGCCCCCTGTGGTTTGAGCGACGGGGTATAGAGATCTTTCCATTCCGATGGCCATAGCCTGCCGCAGGAAGAGAACCACGCCCAGAAACCAAGTCTTGACATCCAAAGATCGTTTCGGAAGGATGTATGTCAGGCTCTGGGTCTGATACAACTTCATCGTCGGAATTACCACTGTCAAGCAGCTTGTCAATATCTATCTCGTCAAGGGCTGCTTTATAATGATTGATTTGTTGCTCCTCGGACGTACGCGCTGTCTCATTCTCAACGACAGCTACAAAGCTTGTCCATTTGCTGGTGATGGAGTAAATTTTGCCAATCTTCTCCGCGTTACCTCGGGCGACACCGGAACTTGGTGATCCACGGTTAACCTCGTTCTCCAAACTGAGAAGGGCTATCTTGGCCACTAGACAATGGGCGGTTCTATCGTGGCACATGTCTTTCTCTACCGGTATCTCATAAGACCTCGACTTTGCACCGGGTGTTGTGGTTGTTATGGTAGCCTTGTTGGGAGGACTTTCTCCTCCTTGCAGATCGATTAAGAAGCAAATAGAGTGAAAATTGAAAGGGTGGAGTGATGGAGTTGGATAGGGAGCTTGGATATAAGGTACTTGACTCCTTGTCAAAGGTTCTTTCTGGCAGATACTGTAATTGGACAAGGTGCGTCTCTCAAACTGACTTCCAATATCAATATTAAAGGTCCAGCTGTTCGGTTCCAAAGTAGACTTCACCAAGCGATTCAACCGGTTGTGCCAGCGTGGGGTCTTGGTAGTGTGAACCACATCGCTGAAACCACCGCCAAACTCTGCGATGCTTTCGACTAAACGGTGCGATACGTTATCACCGATGCCCAGGGCGAAGAAACGGACACCATCTCCAAACATCTTTCGTTGATTCCAAATAAACTGAATGGATTCTTCCGGCTCAATCTCACCATCTGTGACAATGATGAACTGTGTTGAACCACGTTGCTGGAGTCGACGTTCCACTGTAGCTTCGAGTGCTTGAAGTAGGTCTGTGCCACCAAGATCGGCTTCCATTTCCAAGATATACCTCTTGGCCTCACCGATGTTGTCGTCTGTACGAGGTCGAGAGCAGTCCCATAGTCCTATAGTCGGTGTACCCCAGGAAATTATGTTGAAGACACAAGTGTCTGGGATGCCAGAAAGAGCTAGTAGCATCGCCTCGCGCATCACATCAATCTTACGGTCACCGCCGTAAGTTCCGAGAGAGGCTGGCGCTGAATTGAACCCTGCCATAGAGCTCGACCGGTCGAGGAGGAACAGTATTTCTCCAGAGAATGATCTTGGATCGATAGCGTTGCTGAACAGATCGTCCGGACGGATTCTCACTATCATGGCGGCAAGGCCGTGGGAATCTGCCGGGCAAAGGACTGCCCGGGAGCGTATTTTGTCCCCCTCTTTCATCTGTATGACACAGACAAAGTCTTCTTCAAGTATGCAAGATTCCGAATGGTGGTGCCAAACCAAATAGACATTGGGGATATTCTCTTGTGCTCTTTCATCCGCGGACTGTTGATCGTATGGGTATTCAATTGCCTCGTAGCCCTTCCACTGGAGGCCATGATTTGACTCACCCGCACAGCTACCGCTAGCAATTTCGCCATTATTTACAACCCTTACCCAGATGTCAAGCTTGCTCTGAGATAGAATAGGTGATTTTGTCCAGCTAGGAGAAGACTTGCTGTAGCGTGGGGCAATAGACATTGGAATGGTCACAGCTATCCCCTCCTTCGCTTCTGTTTCCATTTTGACGACCTTCAGCTCTTGGACATATGTGATTTTAATGTTGACGCTCGTTATAGCAGGAATGTTCCCAATAGAAGTCTCGAAGATCTCAGGTGTGTGCTCCTCTAGAAGGGCGGGCGCTGTTACTCGATCGCGGAGTGCCTCTTCATATTCGCGACGAGCCTGTGCTCTTGGCTTGACGACACCTCGGATACGACGCTCATCGCCAACCGTACACTCAAAAGATGTTACAGCTGCGCCGTCATACAAAGGAAAAACATGCCTCGCTTCCTCTATCACCACGCCCGAGGGATTGTCGAAGCTCTGCACGAGCTCAGTATGCGCGATTGTTCCGTTCACTGTTACTTTTACTGACACTCTGAGGATCGGTAGACAGAGCGTCACCTCGGGTATAGGGGATGGCCGACGTCGTTTCTGTGATTTCGTCCGGGAAGATTCGAAAGTACTCGCGTACTTCACAAAGCAACTATAGTTTGCGATTGGCAAAGGGTCGTCATGGCTTGAAGTATTTCTTCTCGAGTCAAGTATCTCATCTTGGGAAAGGCTGCTCCTTTCACAGTCGGTCTCTCTTCTATTGGTGTTGTATTTCGGCCTTTTCACCTGATGGTGAGGCGTGTCCTCGCCCCAGCCTCCCGGTGGCATCATTTGCATATTTCCCGGTGCCGAAAACAGGACCCCGGAGATGATGCGTCGAGGAGTGAAATGGCGGCTACCCATGTTGAGTTTTGGAAGTATTTTGTCCACAAAATGGGATCAATGGTAAATTGAGGTTGGCAACAAATAGGATACAGTGAAATACAAAGTAGACAGATGAAAAACTTGTGTTGGTGTAACCTCGGTGATGGTTCAAATCTCACCGCCGAGTTCGTTGGAAGGTCTAAGCTTTTCAACCGTCCACCGAAATAAGACGCCAAGCCATATATTCAGCCGCAATATTCATGTATACATAAAAGTAATATTAGTGAGTTTTGGTAACGTGGCCTGTGATTAATGGTTACCTGTAGAGTGCAGAGTTGGGTATGTGACTGAGCATGCATGTCACATGCATGATGGAGGGATCCATGATATGAGGGAGTTTCTCTAGACGTGCGGGGCTTCAGTTCCACTGGGAGCCAAGTATAGGAATTAATTAGTCGATAACTTTAGTATCGAATGTGAGTTCAAAGATTATTAGTTATCTATGTAGGATATTGCAGAGACCTTTGAATGGGGGTTCATTATCAATACTTAATGAGCCTGTACACTGAAATGGTTTCGAACGAGGACCTTTATCATTTCATGCACCATCAGAAGAGCTGACTGCATGAAGCTTGACTAAAAGGTACACGTGTGAGTAATGCTGCCGAGGATCAGCAGGATTGCCAGCTGGTTAATCGATGCCTGATGCAACGGTCAGGCACAGTCATCCCTAACATTGCTCAATATAAACAATTACCACATAAGAGTACATTTTTAACAATCTAGTTCAATCATGGACGCCTTGGGACCCCACGACCTGATTAAATATGCCGACAGCCTTGTGAAGTCCTCGCTGACGGTTGAAAGGCATTGCGACACGAGCATCAACCTAACCCAGGTTAGAAGATTGCTTCTTCTTCTCGTGTCGAAGCTAGATGAGGTTCATACTGAGGATGGCATTCATGTCGGTTCTGGTCTTGAGTCTGTACTCACAGACTGTCAGAATGCTATGGTTGGTGTTGAGAATCTCTTGAATCTACTGTCCTCTGCATTGGATAAGACGACGAAAGCTGTTGATAGCTCTACAACCAATCAATTCGAGATATTAATCGCTATTATCGACGAACTATCCGGTTGCATTAATCTTCTGCTGCTATTGAGAGATCGCGGTTGCGCAACGTAAGTACTGTCAACATTGTCTCCACATGCACAGTCCTGAAGTGAAAGCAACAGAAGCGATTCTGGAAGTCTGGTCATTGAAACTACTAAACAATGTTTCGACAAATTGGCCGACGAAATCGCTCACGCTTCTGATCAGATCTTCCCGCCTGTTGTGCCCGATAATAGTCACCTGACAGATTTCACCGTAACCGAGCTTGTCGTGGCAAGCAAAGGATTATCCAAAACAGGCCAGGGAGACAGACTTGTATGTCCCAAAGCCTGTTTTTACGGATTCACGACAACCAGAGCCAAGGCTTTCAGATTCCGTTGTTGCTGCAATGGCGCTCCACACGAGGGACAACTAAGCTACAAGAGTATGTCTCTTGCTTACATTCCTGTCTGAAAGGAAATAGAAGATATAACCCTTCTTCACAGTTATACCAGACAAGAGCTTCCTGAAGGAGGAATTCAGTCTTGACGACCTCAGAAAGTGGTCTATCATATTACTGAAGCCGGATGCAGCTGAGGTAGTCGCGGTAAGGCTGACGAGAGTATCGCCATTTTGTAAATGAATCCCGATCCACACCATGTACACCGGTAACTGACTACTATTAGACGTCGGTCATATCGAGGCGTTATCAGCAAAGATGGCCGCCATCTATCCCGAAAAGCACGCCGCTTCTTCAAATGAAGTAGAAGGTGAGCCCACGACACTAGGCAGTGTCGCAGCATGTCGGATAAAGGACTATGGATATGTAGAGATGATTCAGAAGTAAGTTTATATGTACAAGAGGCTCACTGAGTGAGTGATAACTGACAAATTGTGAAGCGATTGGGGTTTTCCTTCCAATAAAATTGTGAAAGTTACGTGCGAATCGGCTCAGATCAAATGGCTACTCTCTAACCCCACGACCGTCGAACTGAAGTACGACTTTATGATCCCTATATCTGCCACAAAGGAGGGGGTATGTGAGAAACACCTGGGGAGCCTTTTCCCTCAACATTATTCCCGCCTTACTCTCCACGAGTCTCGCGTCGATAAATCAGAAAAGGAGGTTCTTGGTACTTCGGATTCTCGGGTCTTCAGTCTTGACTCCTACTGACATATATCTCTCGCAGTAACGAAAGATACACTGATACATCATGGGTCGAACGCTCTTGGAAGGCTTGTTGTTACCCTCCGGGGAGCGACTATATCCGTGGGCAAGAACAAAATAGAGAAACACGAGGGTTGTAACGTGCACTTTCATTTTGATTCCAGTGAGCGTAAGTAGCCTTTATGATCATATGATGCATTTCTAATTGCACCTCGATTACAGACGCGGAAGCTTTCGATTCCTATATAAGAGCCAGTCAACAAAGACTACGCGAAATGCTTGCTCGGAGGCAGTTTTACAATGAGCGGGTGGTATATATCCGGTAAGAAATAAATATTCTATCAGGTAGTCTGGTCTAGTTTAACCTGGTTTCCAAAGGGAATTCCTGGCCGATGTCAGAAAGGATCGGAAAGAAAAGGTGCGTTTTGTTATTGTTTCATCACATTTGAATAAAACGTCTAGGCGGGAATACCGTGGAATTTTATCACGGGACGGAAACACTTGTTCCGTTTGCTTCGACTGTATGGACTCCAAATTCACACCTTACACGAATTCGGCCACTTACCGAGTCATAGTCAAGACCAGAGTATTTGAGGTGGCTGAACGAGGTCTGATAAAGTCTCTGCAATACATCCATATATGGCTAAGCGATTATGACCTTAATGGCAAGCCGATTGTGTCTCACACAAACTGGGAGACACTGACTCGGCGAGGGATAAGACAGCTTGATCCAAGAGCCACATTCATCAAGAGGCCGGTCACAGAAGATCTGAAGTTTGAGTTATTAAACTAACCCTCATTTTAGTGCTGATCAAGACCAACGTTCCGCCGATGATTGGCTAGATGAGGTAGATGGCGTAATAAAGGTGATGAAGGAGGGGAACAATGATTTCTACCCTAAGGTCAAGATTGCCATCATTGACTCAGGCTTGCACGACACAGAGAGGACTCGTCAAATGGTAGAGTATAAGGACTTTACTAATGAGAGCCATAATGACTCGTGGCATGGTACCTGTTGTGCTGAAATCGTTCGGTACTTATACGAGGAGGCCAAGCTCTATATTGCAAGGGTTTTCGAAAAGGACCACGCAAATGAGATTGAGGGACCTGCTCGTATGGCTCAGGTTTGTGTCCATTTGTACAACTATTATCCAACTACCCGTAATGGGTCTTCATATGCCGGCTAGAACTAACTCATATTTTTGCCAGGCTGTTGATTGGGCCACTGAGCCACCCTGCTCTGTCGATATAATCAGTATTTCCGCCGGCTTTCGCAAATACTCAAAGGAACTTGATGATGCAGTCACCAGAGCCAGAGCCGCAGGAGTTCTTGTTGTTGCTGCAGCGTCTAACTGGCAAAACACAGACAGTGTTGCGTTTCCAGCTCGCCACAACCTTAGCACCATGTGTATCTACTCGACCAACACAGGTAACCAGAGTTCTGCCTTTAATCCTGAGCCTCGTGCAGATTCACCCAATTTTGCGATCTTGGGCGAAGGGTTCCAACATCCTGATCAGATGAGGAATGAACGTATCAGTGGAACATCAAGTGAGTACCCAGATCTTCTAGCCTAGAAACTAGATACAAGAGGTACGCTACTGACTCTTGTTAGTGGCTACAGCTGTGGCAGCAGGACTTGCAGCCAGGATCCTAGACTTTTCACGCCAGAGTGACAACAAGTCATCTATTTTTAGATGTCAAGATGTTGGCACGCTCTCTGGAATGCTGGCAATATTCGGCGCTATATCCAAACCAGCCGGATCCTTCAAGTATGTGTCACCATTGGACTTACTGCCATTGGAGCATGGGGTTAGCAGGGAGAAGGACAGGAGTCGCGTAAGAGAGGTTTTGTCTCAGGCAATGGAAAAGGCGAATTAAGTGTTGGTTTGGGTATCAATGTCTCTAGGTTAGGGGCATTCTGAATTCCGCAACACTCAGCGCAGGTATTAAACGTGAATTTTGCGTTTTGAAATTTCATCCACAGCCTAGGAAACATCTTTTTCTCATCCGCTGTTCATCGTGAGGCCCTTTCCTCAAACCAACACAACAGCCTCATCAGCCTCTTCGTCATCGATAATCTGGAAGCCATCAAGTCCTTCACCCTGTAACACATTCTCAACATCCACCGGGCTCTCATCACCCGCCGCAAAGGTAGCCCTCTTGGAATATGGGTCAACAGACCAATTCCTCGCCAGCAATCCCTTGTGTACTTTAGCAAGTCTAATGGCCCAGACAAAGTCCCCTAGGTACTCCCCAGAAACTCGCCGAGAACTAATCCGCTGATTGTTGGCAGTAGCTCTCATTGTGGCAACCAATGGTAGATCCCTGGAGTTTGGGATCTTGTATCAGTATTGCAATGCTAAGAACGAGGAAGAATGTAAACCTACAGCTCTGGGCCAATATCCGCTGCCACATCCTCCTCTAACTGCTCCTCTCTCCTCCCAGCACGGGCAACCTTGATGCCCGTGATGATAAACATTGACCAAGCAGCTTTCCCTTTGGCGTGGGCTTTCAAATTCTCTTGTGACAAACAATCCTCAATATAGCTCTTAGTTGGCTGCACGATGTACGTGTCAAGTCGATCATATGCTTCGTGGTTCTCGATGGTTCGCATGAAAGCAACCTGTAGGCTCGCCTTGGCCGTAACGCCAGCAGCAGCCAGTATTGGCGCTCCGGCAGCGAGATTAGTGCCTGGTGCCCTCAATCTGCTGTCATCCCAACTAAAGTTCGATGCAGTACTACAAAAGACACGCATGCGTCGAGGAAAGGGTAAGATTGAGCCAGAATTGAGCGGAAAGTCGAGATGCTTCAGGTCGGACACAAAGTGACCAAGACAAATAGGCGCACCTGAGTCATCGCCGTCTCCTCTAAGAATTACATCCTCTTGGGGAGGGGTATAATCAGTTTGGCGTAGCTTAAACCAGACTTTTTCCATTTTGTTATTAGATTGAAGAAAATAGAAGAGAAGGAAATTCGCAGGAAAACCTGATATATTCCGGGCGCGGGCGAGGCCTCCGTGTCAGCAAATGAGGCTATGCCTCACATGTGAAACACAACATGAATTATATATTTCTAGCCAATAAACACCAAGGACATATTCAAGCCTACGCACGCGACAGGCTATCAAACTTCTTCAGTGCGTTCAATATGGATATTGTCTTTTTTGGGCACATGGGATCTCGACCCCCGAGGTTTCAGAGCGTTCTGCGTCGACGCAGCTCCAATGGTTTCCCTGTGACCTGATGTGGCGCAATTTGATTTGTCACTTCACGCTATAAAACAGCCTGGTTATGATTATCTTGTTTCTTGCCCCTCACTCGAGATAATAAGCATAAATCATATTTTGTGTCATATATTTCTTCTCGTTGTCAGATTGCTGAGCTTGGAACTTTCCCACATCATCATCGAACAGGGTGAATAGTGTTGATTTCGACCATGGTTACTTGGTCTTGGAATATACTCAAAAAGGTTATATCTCGGGAAATACGCTAGAGCACGGAAAATACCCTGATCAGCCCATCGATATCTGCCGTTTGGTCAAATACTGTACCTGCGCCGGGGGTCAGGCCGTCCGAGTTCTAAGCCGGCTTCCTGGCAAAGCAAGTTAAACCGCTCGCGTCTCTCTTCACTTTGATAAAGACCATGTTCCTCATAGGTCATAATCTCATGCCAATCAGTAAAGATCTCGGTATCAACCCATGCAGAACTTGGTCCCTTGGCTAACTCGCCGCTCCAGCCAAGCTCACGCATAAGGCCATAGAGTAATTCACAAGTTTCATTCGTGGGTCCTTTTGTTGATTCCACAGGATCAGGTTGTTGGCCGAAGGCAGCGATTTCCCGTTTCTGTTGAGCAAATACAAACTCGATGGCTATGTCGAGAGGTACTTGTATTGTCGTCTCCGAGATAACCTCTTCAATATGATCCTTGATAGATTCGAAACTGAGTGGTTGGCTGAGCCCGTACTCCTCGCCCGTAAGGGTAAGAAGGACTGGTAGTTTTCCCATATCCATTATACGAACATCGAAGTCTTTCCCCATGAAAACAATGGTTAATGCTCTAAAGAGCGGCTGCAAGATATAAAATTGCTGATCTCGAAAGCGTATATCAGGAGAATAGTCCCATGCTGGGGGCAAGGAAGAAGAGTCCCACGTTTTGGGTCGATTCACAACCTGTCTCTGGTATGAGGTGACTTGGTCGCAAACTGTTTTATTGAGATCGTTGACGCGCTCTACCAACTCAGCTCGTGATGTGTTGACGGAAGGTTGGCATGTATAAATCAGTTTCGCAACAAACTGACCATACTCGATTTCACTTCGATACGGTTGGAACCACTTGTGATATAACCAGTTGGACAAAGATCGGCGGAGTGTAGCACAAGCTCCGCCTACAATGTATATAGGCACGCTCTTGTTACAGCAATCCTCGAAGTGCAGGGGGGACAGATCCTCCAATTTTGCATGGCACACCTGGGAACAAGGTTTGGGATGGGACAGGCAGTACGAAGATGCTCTCACTGAAAGGAGAAATATCAGGTGTCGGTGATTGGATTCCAGTTGACCTCGAACTTCGCGAAGGATCTCGTCGTGAGGCAGGGGAGCGCGGCATCGAGGATTGGGGGGCCTTGGAGGTCTGAAAGGATCTGATAAGGGCGGCATCTTTTATTGAATAGATCTCTTGAAGAGGTCACCCGTGAAGAAACTTTGTTCATGCAATAGCAGTGTCGCAAGGTGGAAATGTTGTCTGTTGTCGTCAATATGCTTGGACTCATGGGTTGCTCTAAGAATGTTTATTCCATGGCAGGCTTTGCTGGGACCAGGACATGTTTAAATAGTTGAAAAGAAGTAAGGTTTCGAGCAATGAAGATCAACTTCTGTAGTACATCTTGCTTATTCAAGGTTTTCATTTTATCCTTCACTACATGGAAAGTTTGACTTCCAGGCAGAGAAAGTAACACTGAAAATAAATTCCAGGTAATCTTTACCCCATGTATTTATCATAAGCATCTTAGGGTTTATCCTAAAGTGAGACATAAGTGGACGAAAGATTTGGCAAAGCTCAGGGTGACTAAGTAATAAATCTTTGCATAACTTACCATATCTAGGGCGTCATCCTAAAGCGAGACACAACTTCACAAGGCCAAAATGCAAACTGCATTGCAGTAAACAAACTATATCCTCAAGTCCATTGAACCCCTCTTTTAGAGAACCTAATGTGTTTTTGACTGTGTTTTATAAAAACTTATTGAGTGTATCATACCTGAAATATTGATGTTGTATTGGGTAGCTGTTAAGAGATTCTTTAGTTATTAAGGTGTTAATTATGATGCTTAAAGTGTATCTTAATATAGAGTTTTTTTATAGTATTGCCTTGACCAATCTGCGATTAAGGTGATAAGAAAAATGTTGCTTCAGCCTTCAACACAAGATGAGTCTTTGGAAAAATACTCAAGACATGCTTTATTGGTAATTCATTTCTTTATGCTTACCCTGAAGGAATGTATCATGGAGCTTATCTTATCAGTCTGCTGACATGCATGTCAGCAACCCGAATACGACGCTGCCACGAAAGAGTCAAACATGGTGGCACAATTCTTATTTAACAGTGTGATAGATCTGAGATATAGCATATTATATCTCACACCAGAAATGGAGAAAAAGTCTTCTAACCTCTTTCCATATCGGCCTTTAGCCCCCGATGCAATACGGTTGCTCCATGTAAAACCTGGCGATTCCGACTTGATCCACATCGAGCTGAGCGATGTCGACCTCAATACAAACCCAAGTTTTTGGGCCTTGTCCTACGTCTGGGGTCCAAGAGAAAGCCCATCCGAAGTTCTTATCAACGACACACTCTTTAGTGTCATGCCGAATCTCTACCAGGCGCTCAAGGAGTATCGGCGGCAATTTGCACACCATGACAGTGACACTGCTGGTTCACTTTTATGGGTAGATGCCATCTGCATTAATCAGAATGATAATGTCGAGAAGTCTATTCACGTTCCGCGCATGTCCAATATTTACGGCAGATGCGAACGTGTATTAGCTTGGCTGGGCCCAGTTGGACTCGAAGAAATGGACGATACACGCGAATTGGCAGATAAGCTGAAACAGTTTGCGTCACAGGTGAACTCTGAGAGTCAGTCCATTGCGGAGAATTGCATCAGCGCCTTCAGAGATTCAGCACATGATAATGAGCAGAATGCGGTTGACGTTGAATGTATTCGGCGAGCATTGAGATCAATTGGTCACCGTCCTTGGTTTCGACGCATCTGGATCCTTCAAGAGGCCGTCTTGGCCAAGCAACAACCACTTCTACTCTGTGGACCACATGAAATGGACTACGAAATTTTCTTCATGACATGGGTTATGATGCTGGATCCCTCACACGATGGCCAGCTTCTATACTCGTTCATGGCAGAAAACCCTGTCAGGTTCAAAGCCATCGAAATGGTGTATAGGGAAATCCTACGCAAGAGAACTTTAGGGATGGACGCGTCTACAGAAGATCAGGAAAAGCAGTGTGCGGTCGGGATTCTGGAGTTGCTGAACGAGACGTCAGAATTGCAAGCTACTGTTCCCCATGACCGTCTATACGCTCTTTTGGGACTCTTGTCATGCGAGCCTTTGCCCAGTGCATTACAGCCGGACTATTCGAAACCATTTGAGAGGCTGTGTCATGAGTTCACAATTTTCATACTGGAACAAACCCAAGATATCCGTGTCCTCAATTTGGGTACGTTAGGCAATCTCAAAGCCGTGCCATCCTGGACGCCTGATCTCCGAAATAATTGGATGGCAATAGTGAACGCCACACCATGCCCGGGAGGAAAGTGCTTCAACGTCTCTCCTTGTGGGAAAATCCTCACAATGCCTACGATCGATCTCGGACGATGTGTATCTGTCTATGAGCCGGCTCAGCCGGATTCAATAACAGGTGCAATGCCGCCTTCGTCTTTTATGGATTTTGATTAATCCATAATTATGGTGCAATCAGCAATCAGAAATGCTACTCGTTGGGATATTATGGCTGAGTGGTTCAAGTTCCATCTTTCCAACATATACACAGAAGAGCGATTAGATCAAAACCCTTCGATAGTGCAGAGAGTCATGATGGCCTACGCATGTATGGTGCATGAACAACCTATGTCGTCACTGGGATCAAGATTTGGGACCGCGGAGCAATTAGAGGGCGCAGATGGAATGGTCAGAAGCCCGACTTTGCAGCGAAGCATGATTGGGCGGTGCGCCTTTGTTCTGCAAGACGGAATAGCAGGATACCTCGATGGGAGTGATACGATGGCAGCAGTTGGAGATGCGATGTGCGCTTTCCCAGGCCTCTCGGTTCCCCTTTTGATACGACCTGAAAACGATGGGATGTGTAAGGTCATAGGACAGGTCTCAACGTGGAATCATATAGGGGTGGGCTTACCCAAGAACCTTCTCGAGAGCTATCGTCTTTCTTTTGAAGGGGCACACCAGGAGCGGGAGACCGAGCACGAAGTTAGGATGATAAGGATCGTGTAGCAGCCATCTTATCACACGTAAAAGAATAAAGTCACTTGAGGTCAAACTAGGGCATCTTATATACGGTTGTGCGACGCAATCTATGCTGGGTATTCTTCCCTGCTTAATCCTGGTATCCGTGTTCTCTGTTATCATGTACAACCAGATCAAGAGGGCACCAACGAAAGACCCATGAACTGAGCATAGAAAATAAACAAACAAAACAAATAGAGCTGAGATTTAGTAAACTACATCTTTAAGGTAACTGTATATACTTAAATTATTAGTACTGATTGAAATCTATTTTACTGCATAATATTATACCTAAGTAATAGTGAAGTGTCTGCTATCCCATAGTTTAACCACAGGAAGTGGTCTCTGGTCAAATTTCCGACTCGTTTTAATCCGTGCGTCGAAGAACCCCAATCTTGAGTGTTCGTTGTCGTCTTCCTTTCTCAAGACTATTCCAGATACGGAGGAGCGCATCATAATAGCAAGTAGGGTCACCGTGATCAAGTCTGAACCGGTCTCCTGTGCATCCAAGACAATGTCGATCTCAGCGTCAACATAACTACCATCACGACTCAAGTACCTCAGCTCACGTCCCCCAGAGTAACGGGGGCCTGACTTGTGTTCAATGTCTTTCCATTTCAGGTCCGATGCGGGTCCTCTCATTGTAATCGCGCCGCGTTTCAGTGAACCAAAGGGAGCTTCAGAGTGATCAGGTTCGCAATCAATGCATTCAACCTCTGATACGGCTTTCCCAAATGGAATGGCCCATCCGATAGGGCTGTTGATAGCAGTCCAGGACCAGGATGGCCCTTGTCTCGTGCTTGGCCTGGGTAACAAGACTTTGGAGCAACCATGCCAGAGGAGTGCTGAGGGAAGGTCTTTTACCCACAATCCAGCCGCATATTTCCCTCCACGCATTGGACTAAAGGCCTCAGCTAATCCTGAAATACCAAGGATTCTGTCGCTTAATACGCTAAGAGACCGTCGACTGTATCCGGAGACAAGTGTCTTCCAGGACGCCAGAACAAGATCATCCGCAGGTCCTTGGTAAACACACTCTGAGTGCGCAGAGAAGTAAGTAATCGCATCAAGACGATGAGTACCAGTGAAAATAGACTCTCCGTCCATGCCAGGGGAGGTCCAATTTCCATGAGCCTCGAACGGTTCGCCGTTGTCTCGATCCAAATACCATCCGTCGCCGTGCTGTTGTCGTTCTTTACGGCAAGACCACGCTGTTGTCCACGTTCCAATGACTAGCAATCGGCGAGAAAGCAAATATTCTTGGAGTGTCCAACCTCGTGAGTCTAGAAGGCAATTGTTGTCTTCTAGGTTCGTTAGGAGAAACGTGAGTGTGCATTGTCGTTTTTGGCCATCTTCACTCTGGTAATCGACAAGGGTCGTTCCGGTAGGGACTGATCTCCTCTGTAGAAATCCGCTATCAGCACCTCTAGCTCTCCTAGCCACAATCGTTATTGAAGCTCGAGTATAAACCCTAGCCATCTGGCCAATTTCGATTTGTTTATCGTCCTTGCTGTCCTGAATGATGCAAAGTGAATCGACCCAGAGGTAGTGAATTCCAAGCTTTCGGGTTGTTATTATGGCATGTTGAATGGTTTTTGGGATTTCGTTCCAAGGTATTTCGGACATGTAGGAGACAATGTTGCTTTTTTTTAGAGTGGTCTGCAATTTGCCACCCCAGCAATAGCTTAATGCGGCGTACTCAGAGGCTTCTTCTAGCGACTTTCCGTCAACAAGCCTCACGACACACTTTGCGTTCTTTGTCTCTATCTGGATAAGTCGAGAAGGGAAGAAAGTGGATTTTGGGATAGAGCAAATCGTGTGAGTCAGGGCCTGGTTTGTGTCGCATCTGAGCTTCCAATGTTTTATAGCCTCCACGGTAGAATCCGACAAGGGATCAGCTGCTATGGGCTGTTTCGTCTCCAAATTTACTTTTCGATTATATGTGACGTCTGTTATTGTCAGTGGGACCATATTGATACCGAAGAGACTAACCCACATTCATTCGTTGTAAGCCTATACTGGAGGAACATTTTATTTTTCCCACTTCCTACCCGGTGTCCAGGAGCGTGAACATATTGGTTGTTTGTGGTAAATTTAACGGTTTGGCCACTGGGTAGAAAGTCGTCTAGTGGTATTAGACCATGGAAGCCCCACCCGTCCGTATAAAGCTTCATGTCATGGGAGCTTAGCCCCTTGGGATATTGTTCACTAAGCTGCGAAACAAGATACTCTCCAAGTCTGCAACCGTTGCGCGAACCCTCTTCCAGATCATCAAGGCGCACACCTGTGTACGTCATAGGACGAAGACGGTTTCTGGAATCGGCTTGACTTGAATCCAACGGTGTATCCATACAGATTTCTTCACGTTCACCAGAGAGGTTGATTTTCTGGCAGTGAATGCAGGTATGTCCTCTGAGGACTGAATGTTGCATTTTCGTAGAAGTAAAAGCAAAAATACCTTCTTAGATTAATTATGAACGATCTAAGAGGGACCGAAAGTCGAAAGCATGGAGACGAAAGACGAAAGCCTGTTGTAAGAGAGGCGGTTGAGGATAAGTTGGGCTAGAAAGTAACAGATTGAAGGATGTTAAGCGCGGTGTTTTTAGCTTATGCATTCAACCGTATTAGCCGTGAATAAATCACCACTGTTCTGTTTCCCTATTGCTTGTCAATGGACCAGTAGCCTTTTACCTAAATGATGAGACGCATTGCCGCGGCTAATCGTTCATTATGATTCGCAAAGACTTTATCTGAGCGGCGAATCCAGATCGAAAGAATGGTACGATGTGGGACCCCTCACAAATCATGTCTGACTCCCATCTCATTCGATGATCTGTAATCACTCTACCCGTCTAAATGGCTTTGAGAAGAGAAGACTTGATGAATACCTTCCTACGAGGCTATGAACCCTTTAACAAGACTTGCCACACTCGAAATATGGTGGAGCAAAGGGTCGGGAATGGAGATGCAGACAGTAGTGATGGCAGCTAAGCCCAAGCCAGGAACAGAGTCAACTTTCGTTATTATTCACTCAATAACTGATAATGCATGACATGTTGCACTGCATCCAAGGCAGAAGCATACCTCTTAACCTATCATGCGACTTCTCCCAAGCGTTTGGCTGAGTCCTAGATCGAATACCTGATACGAAAATAATCCAATCAACAACAAAATAAAACAATGAGTCACTTGCTGACGGTATGTCTCTCAAAGTGAAGTCAAATTGCTTGATTACACAATAAATTATCTATCACGATGATATTTCAGATGGCTTTCAGAGAATCGTAAACCAATCGGAACAATGATCTGGGCTTACTTGCTAGTGAGTCGATCAAGTGAGTCAACCATTTCTTACTGCATCTGTAGTGATAATACCAGTCAATTAGACGAAAGTGATGATGTAATGTCAAATTGACTACAAACATTCGATTGGGTCTTGTTGAGTTCATTTTCTATTTAAAAAGATCATATCGCCAAGTTTCTGTAGGTTATCATTGCACCAGCTTCTGTCCATCCCTTAGAAATCCCTATTTGTGGTGCTTCCAGCGTTCACAACTCCCTAAAACAACAACTCACGACCCCACCTTAAGCTTTCGAGCACTCTATCTTCTCACTCTCATCACCCATCATGGCTCAACCCAACGCTACAACATTCGACAAAGAATTTGCCCAAGCACTTTGTGATCTCCAAGTTCCCAAAGATCTCAGGTTCTCACCGGATGGAAAGAAAGTGGTATACGCCACTAGTCTCATTTCTAGCCACCGCAAAGGCAAGAATGCCCTCTCAACACTATGGCTAGCTTCTACCGCAGAAGCCGGCTCTTCGCGTAAATTGACGTCTGGTCTTTTCGACGACATAGAACCAAGATGGCATCCTAGTGGAAATCAGCTCGCTTTCTTGTCCGATCGCGCAAAACCGGGTGAAAGTTCTGCTATCTATCTCATGCGTTTGGACGGTGGAGATGCAGTTCCTATTACTGAGGCCGATAACGCGCAGGACATTGATGCTTTTCTCTTTTCTCCTAACGGCAAGACAATCGCTTATGTTTCGCCTGACGAACAGACCGAAGAGATGAAAGAGAAAGATGAGAAGGACGAACCTGATCCCAACGTCTGGGGTGAGAAATGGGTGTATGCTCGACTGCGCCTCGTTGATGTCGAATCTCATGAAACAAGGGTTCTCGTCGGAGGCGGCAAACACATCGGTGGAATCACCTGGAGTCCCGATGGCAAGTCTTTAGCTTTTCTCAGCACTCAGAATCCACATATGGAAGAGGCCAATTTGACTGGCACGACCGTATCTACCGTTGACGTCGAGACTGGAGATGTTAAGGCTCTGTGCAAAATCATGAATGAGCCATACGACCTAACTTGGGCACCTGATGGTCAGATTTACTTCATCACCGGAACACCCCATGACAAGGATGCTGGAGGTCGTGCTGTTTACAAAACTGATCCTTTGGCCGACACGCCTGGTTTCGTCAAGGTCGCATATGGAGTCGACGATGACGCCGCAGATCTCTTTGTCAGAGGCGATATGGTGATGGTTAACAGAGCTGTTAGGCTTACCAGCGTCATCAGTGAGCTTGGAGGCGACGATCTCTTCACAGAGAACACTGAGTCTTGGGTTTATGATGTTTTTGTGAATCCTACAACAGGCGTCCATACTCTTGCGGCGAGCTTGTCAAGTGTCGGCACACCCTACGATATCTTCATCATTGAGGAGGGAAAGGACAAGATCAAGCTCTCTGATCATGGCAAGCCAGTTGCAGACAAGTCCTTTGGCTCTTGCACTGTTCTTACATGCCAATCCGCGGATGGCGAGGTTGACCTTGACGGTCTTTACCTTACTCCGACTTCTAAAGCTGGCCCTGACAAAACACCCACTGAACCACTCCCAACATTTATTCTGATCCATGGCGGACCGACAAGCCGCGACACTGATAGCTTTGACACGACTTGCTTCAACTGGGCTCCCTACATCCTCAACAAAGGCTACGGTGTTCTTCTCCCTCAGTATCGCGGGTCCTCGGGCCGCGGTGAAAAGTTCGCATCGTACAGCATAGGTGGCCAGGGAAAATACGACTACGCCGACGTTATATCGATCACCGACAATGCGATCAAGAAAGGTTTCGCGGATTCCAAGAAGCTCATTGTCGGTGGATGGAGTCAGGGTGGCCTTATCACGTACTTATGTAGTGTCTGCAATGGACTTTATGGTCTTGTGTAACGACCAGCTATTTACACTATAGAGAGCATAAGATTAGTAATTTAAGAGACCTTATATTATCTAAGATAAGTTAGCTAAGGCTAATTAGTTTTATAGTAATAAGGTTATATTAAATAAG
>JABFFJ010000292.1:0-28486 GCA_013623715.1 Fusarium verrucosum
TTAATATAGGGCTCGAATATATAAAGTTCTCGACTATCAAAAACATTATGCCAGTATACAATAAGGATTATTTATCTAACAAATCATTCATTGGGTGAATCTGCAGCTTTAGTGCATAGTAAATGGAAACTCGTCAAATTAGCTTTACATTTCCGGCCAAAGAACAGACAGCTGCTAATATTCACTCTAAAGCCATCCTCATTTATTGAAAAAGATACTGGCGCCCGATAATGCAACAGTCATGCATTTTTACACGTTTGAGTTTCAGCTTCACACGTCTACATATGAGGCCAGGAAAGCCATTCACCATTGAGCAGCATGCCGGCTTCGCCCTCCATGTGGATTGACTGGGCACAGCCTTGTTTTGGAGGGAGTGAAAATGGCGTGTCAGCGGAGAATACTGAAATAAATGTCTTGTTATAGAACAGCTGGCATTTGGCTAGTAGTGCACTATGCGCGCTGCTTGGGTTCTATGTGGGTATATTACATTCAGCTCGAGACATATTACCACATGCAAATATTTCAGCTTATGGATCTTAGGATAATCTGTTTCAGGCTGGTTTAATGAAGCTATCAAGAGCTGTCGCATAACTGGTTTAAAGAATGGTCTCACTAAGCGCTAGCGTGTCAGCCACGACTCTTATGTCTCTTTTATGCTTAGAGTGATCTGTACGTGAGCCTCATGTTTGGAACTTTGGTTATTGACTATGGTAACTTGAATAATTAAGTTATTACTTAAAATAAAATTGAGAGATTGGTATATAAATGCACTAAGAATATTTCAAGAGCTCAAAGTTCGCCCCCTCAACCTTACTCTCAACCGTTCAAACTCGACACTCGGTTCATTTATTCCCAAGTCCCAGCATGGCATTCGACCGCAGTCTATGTACTCTGGCTACCTGCCCCGTGGAGGTGTATGGCTGGTACCACTATGTCCCCAATCTCGGCGCCAACGCTTTCTATCTTGCCGTCTTTGGCATCTTTGCCATTGCTCAACTCTACCTGGCAATTAGATATAGGGTTTGGGGCACCTTTGCCGGCGGATTAGTGCTCGGCTGCGTCACAGAAGCAATTGGTTATGCTGGCCGCGTTATGCAAGCCCGTGGGGACGGTATTTTCTCAAAGAAGTTAGTATTGTCCTGCCTTCTCAGAACTTGCTGATAACAGATGTCTCAACTCTCAGGTACTTCGTGATCCAGTTAGTATGCCTTACTATGGCGCCCGCCCTCATCTCCGCACCGATTTATCTCTCACTCGGCCGAGTTGTCAAAGCATACGGAAGACAGTACGCTCTGATGGCGCCCAGAACGTATGCAATCATCTTCATATGCTCTGATGTTGTCTCGCTGGTCCTCCAAGCCATGGGTGGCGGTCTTGCCGCTACTGGAAAGACACAGAAGACGGTCGATAAGGGTGTGTATATTCTGGTAGCAGGATTGGCATATCAAGTGCTTTCCCTCGCTGTCTTTATGGGTCTATCAACACATCTTTGGTCCCGCATCCGAAAAGGCACCGAGTCGGCCAACCCTCGATTTCGCGAACTGCGAGCGTCCCGACAGTTCAGCTCATTTATCTGGGGTATTTTATTCTTCCACTTATTGTGATCACTAGACTAACAGATCGAACCAACTTCAAGCCCTTAGCATTGCCACTGTCACCATTACAATCAGATGCATCTATCGTGTCGTTGAGCTTTCCGGTGGTTTCAAATCTGAGGCCGCCAACGATCAAGTCTCTCTTATGGTCCTTGATGGACCAATGATCATGGCGGCCCTCCTTGCGCTCACCATCTGTCACCCAGGACCCTTGTTCTTTGGAGATTGGAAACGACTGGGCGACGACTCGGGATATCCCGAAATCAGTGATGTGGAGGAAGTCAAGCCGGATGTTCAGCGCAAGTAGGTCAGGGCGTTGCTCAACCCTTGTGACAGCGAAGAGTATCAGTCCTTTAATATAGCTATGCCTAACGAGACTCCCGCCAACACAAAACGTTCAAAGGCACAGTCAGCACCTGTCATCGTGTGACTTCATGGTGGTGGTTGTACACTTGGCGATTAAGCTGGAATTGACCTATCGGATCCCATCCTGCAATTTATATATCTAGTAGTAATAGTTGTTTTGGTATGTATTAAATGGCGAGTACGTTCTATTTCTCATTAATTTTGAAGCCGAAGCCATATGAAGTGTCAAGAAACATATCATCACAGCATAAGCACCTCGCGACAAAATAAGATATACTAACAGTCACTGGGTCAAATATGCAGTTCAGACCAGGGACACCAGGACGCACTCTAACAACGAGTGCAAAACTCATATTCATGAAGAGCAACGAAAACCAAGAACGAGGACTGGATGCACTCCATGAAGGCGTTAATCAATGACTATCTGACTAAACGTGTGTCATGCTGAAGGGCTGACAATATCAGTCAAGCAAGTAGGTGGTCGATGATTGAACCACGTGGTTTGGCACAAAAAGGCAAAGAACCGGAATACATCTTAATAGTGACTTCGGGAACGTTTCTCCAATATGTCGGTGAACCATAACATAGATCTTATGATACGACATCGAACTCGGTGAAAAGTTAGATCAAACCGGATCACTCGTATCATATCAGAGACGAAGGTCATGCCATCCATAGTCAGGGTTGTGCCGATGGCGGTGAATTGTGAAGGGTCTAGAACCTAAATGTAATCGATGGCAGCAGAGAGAAAACCCAGCGACACGCACGATTATACTCTACTGCATAGAGCCATAATAGAGAGAGATAATTAACGCACGAATCTCATTCTCTACGGACTGGCAAAAAGAGATGAGATTATATCCCTAGACTTGAACTTCATATTTGAAATAGTAATATACAGGAGAGGATAGTAATAAAGAGGGAGACTAAGGGTTTAAAATAGAGTTTAGAAATAAAGTTTAAGAATATTAAATAAAAAGTAAGTTATGAGATAACTAATTTTAAATGTTATAAGTATTATAATTAACTTTTAATAATTTAATTAATAAACAAAATCAGATTTTATATCTCAAAGTATAAATACAGTATATTATTTTCAGTACTTACTGATTTTCCTATTTTTATATTCAATGCTATTACTATGCTAAGTATTAAGTCCCTTCTTCTTACCTGCCTTGCTGTGGCCGTGCAAGCGTAAGTATATACTCCCCTATAATTATATAAGGATTATACTAATCCTGAATAGCAAGGACCATAGCCGGCATAATTGCTGTGTCAAGGGTGATAATGGTTGGGCCCCCAATAATGACCTGACCTATAATGTTTGCAGGCAATACGTGGTAAGTACAATTTGAGCTTGAAGATCAATATAATTAATTGTCTTTTAGCATGTACTATATGGCGGGGGAATATGTTATGAGGTTGATCAGGGTCTCGATGGCACCGATTTCTATAAAAGATGCATCCAAGCTGCAAAAGATGCTCATATTACTGAACAGGCCGGTGCGGGTTATCGGGGAACCTGCTAGATTAATTAGGGAAGATTCCTTTCAGGGGAATGGATGTGCCTCTATAGCCTTTCCATCAATATAACTTTTGTGATCATGACGCGATGCTACACAATCCGAGTCTCACTGTCTTGTCAAGGCCCCTACTCGCTAGTCAGACGAGATCTTTAGTGTCTACAAAGCTATTGCCTATAGCTTTAGAAGAAGTAAAATGCTCTAGGTCGTAAAAAACATCAAAAAACACAGAAACGTTAATCATGAACTCCAAGGCGCATGCACAGTTGAAGGCGATTGTGTGCCAAGCTCACATGAAGGCGCCGACTCCTGATTGGAGACTTCTTCACCGCCATTCGCTCATCTTCCAAGGCTACCTACCGCACGTGCAGATTAAGCGCAACCGTCAACAGTCCATCACCAGTTGGAAGCGCCGGAAATGGTATGGAGCCTGGTCAAGGCTGTTCTTCCCGTGGCCGTCAGGATTTGAGACCGGTACTCCGTACTTGCCGTACGCTTCAGCCTCGTTTTCTTGGTGTTCCACTCAACAAGCGGCGATGCGCCCCAAACAAGGGATGAAACTGTCGTAGAGATATATTCAGCGGTTGCAAATCCAAGCATGTCTCGGCTCTTTTGCTACGTTTCTTATTCTCAGGTATCATCCTGTCTAGTTTGGCGAATATGGTGATAGCCAGTCGCGTTGGTATTGGCTGTAAGTTACTTACAGAGTGCAATCGGTGTTTTACTATTGCTTTTGCCACCCACGTCCTTACGCTCATGTCAACCAAACAATGTCTCATTACGCAACCTAGTTATGCCATGAGTTCATGTAACAGCCACCACATGTCTTTAGATAATGTGATCAAAACATCGAAATTGAAGGCGAATCAATGCGCACTATTGTCAACGGGAAGGGATGTTCCGTTTGGATGATAATTGGATAACTTGACTAACTTATCATCCATGATCCAAGGTCCCAACCTCCAGACCGTTGGATCTATAAACCTGGGCAGCACGTTCGAGCAAGACTTGTGTAATGAGGCCATTTTAGCAGGAAAGGTCCCTCGTGTTCCGGAGTAGGGATATGCTATCTAACAAACTCCGCGGTATCCAGCACCAACCTTTGAGAGATCCATCTTGAGCTTTGATGCCTGAAACCTGCACTCCGTCCAGAACTCTGTGCCATCGATATGCTGATGCTCTTCGTCATTGCACGTATTTCCATCTTGGCTCAGATATCCAGTCTATTTAACGTTAATTTCATCTCTTCCCTTTTTAAAGGGTAGCTTACTGGGGGATTGTAATAATGGGAACATGCTGCCTGGGTCAGTGACGAGTCAGGCTGCCAACCCTTATCACCGTTGACACAGCAGTTGTGTCTGCTGTGGTCCTTGGCGCTGTTCCAAAGTTAATATTGGCGATTCCTTCTCTGGAGTTTGGAGTATTTACGCTTGGATGGCGACACTGAGGACGCAAGTAAGAATAAGGGACTTGATGCTCAACATGATGAATAATAGTTCTATAGATAGTAGCAAGATAATAGACAGAAAGTGAGGGGAATATACACATATTTATGCTGCTTTATTACCCCGACTATTTCTGCTCTGCCTGTAGGAATGAAGATTACTACTGAAAAGCAAAGTTTCGGTAATACAGCCTAGCAGGCCTGATATCCTAGAAACTTTAGAACTAGTCCCATAATTCATTTTACTAGTAAACTCTATACTATGCAGTAGAAAGTATAATTAATTAGCAATTCGTATTAATAAGGGTATTGATTAATACTGCAGCTAAGTCGTTATTTTTGTTGAGGAAAAAAAGGCTCTTGAAGCCCTGAACCTTAATAAAGAACACATAAAAACACATATAAGGGTCATAATCAACCCTTTCACAGCTGCCTATAATACTGCAGCAGACTCTCATTTATACGAGTTCTTCGAGTCATTCTACTTAGTTATGCATAATGTACCCAGTTTATGAAAGTGCTATGATATGCTTCTACTATAATGAGGCCAGAGATTCTTGGAAAATATCTTCAACCCCGATATATCAGAGGCAGATCTCTGCTAACCTTCTTTCTTATGGTGAAACCGGCTGAAGTAACCTATGAATTACAAGTATCGGCTCATCATGATCAAAGTAGAGTATCTGAAACAATATTCTGTAGCTCATACGACTGCCAACCCCCACAAGATCGACCTAAGATGCGGTAGCGGAAGTCATGATAGGGCAGTTAGTTGTACAGGAATGCGAGGAATATGGAGGACTAGGAACACGGTCGCTGGATATGGGAGGAGCGCCGATTTACGATTTACGTGAAAGCATAGCTCCCTGCTTTGAAGGGACTATGAACATGACATATCAAAATCTCTGAAAGTTGAATCTAAACATCTCTACCTTGAGAGAATGAACCAGATGGTCGGACTGCAATCTTTATGGATCCCAGTATCGACAGAATTGCGTTCATCCTGGGCTCATAACGGGATTCACTCTGGTCCCGCTGTACAAGGAATGGCTGTGCCTCAGGATCGTCCCTGTCATCTGAGATGCTATTTTAGGAGTCGTTCTGATGTCGGCTAGCGAGCCCAGCATCAGCCTCAAAATCATTGAAGGGGCTCTTCGTACCTGGGCGTTAACGCCCCCTCATCTCCCTCCATGGAGACGCCGAGAGGGAGCCCAAGGGACTGGAGATGTCAGGTGTCAACTTAGTTGCTTTGCCTGCCTGCATATAATTGCCTGCTTATGGCACTCAAACCTAGGAGGACCCCGACGTAATACGTAGTCAGAACCGCTTTTCCAGTGCCAGCCTCGCAATTATGTCTTCTCAACATCAAAGTTTCAGATATCGTTATCAAGTTCTGACCAAAGGTCCAAAACCGTCACAAGCTATTACTGACAACAGGTATATACATTCTATGATTCCACGTTCATAAGTAGCTACATTGAATGTCATTCGAGCTAGTGTCTTAAATCTGGAGTTTCCATCCCCCTCCAGTATTGATTAACATCCCTTCGGAGGCCTTTTCTACCTTTGTTTTAATTCCCCATGACTGCGAATTCTCCATCATGCCTGTTCCTCGAGATCTATTCTCCTGAAGAGCAAATAGCTCGGCAGCATTGGAGCTCTTGACGACATCGACTCCTATCCTGGCAGTGTGGATGATGATGGCCACAACAAAGACAATGGTGAGACCAACCTGACTCGCAAGTAAGGCTAACCACTGCCAACGAACAAACATGTAGGTCTCTCGATTAAATCCCTCTCCTTCCACAGAGCCCTGCGCGTCGGCTGTTCTGAGACTACCAAAAGTGTCAGTTACTCCAGAAATGCAAAGAAAAGCCAAATACGATGAGACTTACAATGTAGTCATTCCAGCAGCAATATGATTAGTGTAAGTTTGCAAGTTGGTCCACGTCCGATTGTCGAATTCCTCATCAGGTGTTGTGGATGCAACCCCGCTCATCAGATTGTAGCCAAACTGGTATGCCAATCCCGAGGGAAGACGATTGCTTGGATCAGATGACCAGTCACCAGAGAAAGCATGCCGGAAATCCTCGTCAATTTGGACATGAATTGGCGAGGTGGTGACGTTGAAGGAACCTTCTCCCTTATCATCAGAGAGAATAAAGGAGTTCCACTCATTTTTGCCTCTCAAGATCGAGTTAGAAGAGTTGACTTTGATAGAAGACGTCGATATTTTCGTTTCATCCGCACCATCCTTGACTTGGACGGAATAATTCTGAACGCAAAAATGCCATAGTAGCTCCACGGCTCGAAATCGAGTCTTCATGTTAGGACTGGCATTGCTGTAAATAATAAAGAAATGTGCAACCGTCGCTGCTTCAACATCTCTATCCCAGTCCGACAAAGTTTTTCGTTTTGGTACGCCGCTCGCATTATCTTCATCTTCGGGTTGCTGTCGAATAGGGGATGAGATATTCGTCATGACGTGGAGCTTGTCTGTAAAGTTCAAGAACCCCAGGTCGTCGGGCAAGGAGGCATTGTATAGCCTCACACCATTTGTGCCTTCCTCGGGCCCTGATATGTTAAGATACTCAGTGACATTTCTCAAACTAGCGCAAAGTCCAAGTGATAAGACGGGCGGCCATTTGCATAGCAATGTTGAACAGGTGGGTTCAACGCGAGGAAGTGTTTGATTGACGGTATAAAAGGCCGCTTGATATGCACCACGCGTGACGCCTTCAAACACATCCTGGCCTAAATATCTTGATTATAAGCACTCCTCTTTACATAGTTTGGGGTCTTACCTACTATCGAGGCCCGAGTCTAGTAAGGACTGCGGGAAAGATCGAGCTATATGTACTGAAGCATTTGCATTCGCCACCAGAACGTTCTCAGGCCGATAGGTTATGGTTGACTGTGTAACGGTCGATGTACCAACACCTGTCGCCCAGACGAGAGCCGCGACTGTGCTGAAAGAAAGAAACCTGCGAGGACAGAGTGAGTATATAAGCTTATTCTTGTCCAACAAGCTGGCTAACGTACCCTCCTCGAGTTTTTGGGACGAGGCAAATAGCCCCCCAAGGGCCTCTGCTTGCTTGATCAAAGTCATGGAGATGTTTCAACGGTCGTCGTCCAGTTGCAAACCAATTCCATTTCAGCTGCGATAGCCCCTCCTCTATCGGCACTATAACCATAGTCCGACAAACAGTTGCGAGGAGTGCGATCAAAGTATTCACCGTGAGCCCGAGTGGCCAGGTCGGTAGCGGATGATTGTCGAAATGAAATAATACGCCAACCAGGGCTCCGAAGAATGTGAGAGCGAGAGTGCACCATACTAACTCGGAGATCCATGGCCTCAGATGGTCCCATGTCGTCTTCCTCACTGCATGGCCATTTTCCTCGCTTGGAACATAAGTGTACTGCTGCGGTTCCAGCCCAGTGCTGTGACTCTTGTCATCGGATACCATATACATACTGTCGTTGGTGGCGATGGGCGATGAAGGAATTGTGGTCACTGAGAGTGACAGTATGTGAGGTGGGTGAGACAAATTATTCACGGGCAAGTTATAGAAATGCAAAGCTAAATTTGGGCTCTATGCTGATGTCTGTACGAAAAATGGTCCGAAGACCAAGACTGCGATTGGTCTAACGTTGCTTATGTGGAAATCGAATATAAAGCACTGCCACGGCCTGGTAAATGAGTCTGACATCGCAGCGAATAATATGTCTAATATTAGGTAAATACTCGGGAAGGCCATACCGGATTTGGTTCCAAAGTGCGCAGGTCCGAAGTGGAGACCTCCATCTGGTGGATGAGGATTGCTTCCTACCTACAGGTACGGAGTACTGTATCATCAATAACCTCGTTAATATTTAAATTAAGCTACGTACGGAGTAGCGATCATACCGTACGGACTCCGTATCTGCATACTGATCGACCCCTACTGCCTAATATTTCTGGATAAGGTCCATGTAGGAGGTATCCGTTTTGCCTTGTCTAGATCTACCTCCGTCTGAGCCAAGGTACAGCATCGGAGAGTTGGGAAATGAGATTGTTTCAAGTTTCGGATAATCACCAATTATCAAGTTCGGATTGTATATTTTAAAGTAGGGACGCTGTTCTGATTATTCGGTAGTCATAGGCCCGAACCACCATCTCCTCGCTTGGCGCACGATCCCATCCCATCCCAATGGACTCTCTGTGTTGTGATCAGTGGCTTCCACATGATCCAAGTTCGCCAGAAATGTAGATGCGTATGAAGTCATACAGGGTTGTGCCATGAGTCTCTTGGGCAACGAAGTCTCTGCAGTCACCGTGGATTGTCCCCCCCTTGGGCGAGGAAAGTAAGGCAACGCCGTGAGATATCGAATCGCAATACCCAGGGGAAAGGTGGAGGCGAGGACAGCATACCCCCCGCAGTGCGATTGGTGACAGAGAGGTAAGGCCCGTAGGATCTTGTGTGCATATAGTGTAGGGTTTCGTTGATGTTCAAACTGCTCATGCCCCGGACATGCAAACGGGACCTCCGCATTACGTGCCAGGTACGTTGGCAGGCTGGGCTGCAGCCCTACAAAATGCATGGTAGTGTATAAAACGATACAGCAACTCCAGTACAAGAAGCACATGTGCAACAGAGCGACGTCTTCATCAGTCTGCACGATTGGGAGTTCTTGATTCCGCACCAAAGTCTTGTCGAGCATATGAAACGCACTGCTCATAGTGTCTTTCCACTGAGCCAATGACTGTTCAAGCTGCAGACAGTCGCGTACCAGCTTATCGCTAGCTTCATAAGTTTCCATCATTCTCGCGTGGATTTCCCTGAGCATGTCCAAGTCTTGAAGAAGACCAGGGATTTGAACAAGTATATCAGTCAAATCATCGAGAGGCGTTTTCTTGCGACTGTTCCACGGGAGTATCATCCAGTCTTGTTCGCTGAAGAATGAACGTCTTCTGCTTCCCACACAACTAATATACTATTCAACTATTAGTAAACATGGAGCGGATATTTATGCCTGTAGTTGCTACGTACCGAGACGACCCTGCCATCGGCCAGCAGATACTGTGCCGCCGGCCCGTCCCAATATCCACGAGGCCCCCTGGTTTTGAATATGGCCATTTCGCCATCGCTGTGAGCTTTGTAACTGTCTACCTGCTGTCTCGGTCCTGGGGCAACTGCTCCTTTCGCTCCATATCGAATCTTGTCAAGTAAGTAACCAGGTCGTGGATGGGCAAGCGGGATGAGGTGGGGGGGCTGAAGTACCTCGTAAAAGCGGTAGAGCCGTACTGCCGCGAGCATACCATCGCCTGTAGCTCTTTTACCATCATGAAGCGCCATAACAGTCTCGCGAAGGCCCGCGCGGTATGCCTCGATGCCTTTTGCTCTTAGTTGCATATTGTCATCCCGCTCTGCCAGAGTGGCTAGGCCGTGCGCCAAAGTGATGAGCTGCAGGGATTTCTCAGATCTGCTTAGGTACTCATGGTACCTCAGCCAACCTGCAGGGGATAGCTGGGTGGCGGAAGATGAGAGCATACGACCGTTGGGAAGGTATGTTGAAAGAAAGAGGCCGATATACTTGGTTTCTCTCGCGCTTCTGACCAGCGAGTCGTATAGTATAATGCTTCCTGGCTCAGATGGGGCCCGAACGGTATTGTGAGCTTGCGTATAAATGGTTTGCTGTTTGCCTGTGGTGTTGACCCAGATATGAGGCTGTTTGTAACCTTCGCAGACGAAACCTGCTGAGATGCATTGCTGGCAAAAAGGTTTTTGCTTATCGCACTAGGTATACAATGTGATCAACATCTGGCGACTGCCTGCATAGCTACACATGCCACTAGAAAAGAAACAAGGTTTTACTCACACCCTTCTTCCGCCTGCGACAGGTCAGGCAGCCTCCAGCTTTCCCGGGAACACCAACCATGTCGATCGAGTTTATCTTGTGTGTTAGCTGAGCCGGAGTGAAACGTGAGGTTTCAGATCGAGGATTGGCGTTGCGCGCACCTTGTAGGCCTTTTAGGTAAAAGTCGCAATGGGGAGTCAGGGACCCGCCCTTAGGGCGATGCCCCTTGATTGGACGATCGAGATTGGCTCAAGTTTCAGCTTCCAGAGCGAGGCCGGGGTACAGTACAGCCACTAGGTAGGTATTCCGTACTCCGTGGAACGGAATATTTTAAGGTTTCTAGTTAAGTATGGACGATATGTGTGACCTACTCCGTAGATAGCCCTCCATATGTCTGCAAAAGGATTTGCGCACCTTGTTTCCCTTTGAAGCATGTCGAAACATGAGCGTCGACTGCTTCCACTTTAGCGGCATTCCAATGAGGGACCAAAAGGAATCCATCATTAATTACAGGGCTCCGTACATCAAAGCCATTTCCATCCGCTATCTCAGCCACATCTCCACTAATTGATCACTGCTTATAACACCGCATGAGATTTCCCGGCGAATCGGTGTGCCGATCGACATTCGCCTCATGCAGCCTGTAAGGCTGTACCTTGTGCCTTGCAGCGCTCAGAAAATCACTCGCCAGCCGTTTGCTTATCATGTTGGCGATCATGAATTCATTAACCAAAAAGAAAATCATTTTTCGAAACTCCGTCGGAAAACATGAGATACTATAGCCAACTATCGCCGTTTTCGCTTACAGGGACTCTCGGTTCCACTTGAGATTATCCAGGCCCTCAAGGTTCAGTCCGTTGGGCATACCATACTTGCGAGAGGGAGCATCAGTACAATTTGTTGCTGATGGTATCGGGAGTGTTGTCAAAAGCACCCAAGTATATGAGGAGTCATAGACAGGTCAGAGGTCAGAGGCCCATAGCAGCAAGAACTTCTATATAAAGGCCGACGTCCTTCACCATTTGACATTCCCAACCACAACAACAATCGTTTACATACTTCTCTACATCTACACACTCTTTTATTCTTCAAGACATCAAAATGGTTTCTGTCAAGGCCCTCCTATCTGCCCTTGCCCTCCAGGCCGTCGCTATAACTGCAGCTCCTTCTCACGACGTCGAAGGCCGTGGTCTGGAGGCTCGTGCCGAAACTGACATCTACTACTGCGAGCACGCTTACTGGCGGGGCGACTGCCATCCTGCCACAGTTCCTCTCAACAAGTGTCGTACGTGTCTCGAGGCTCTAAGATCTAGTTGGATTAGACTGACAGCGAACTCAGATAATGTCCCCGCGGAATGGCATAACAAGATTAGCTCCATTCGAAACAACCAGCCCAACGAGTATGAGTGTACTTGGTTCCGGTATGTGTACTGACTCCCCTTGACAACATGAATTCATTGCTAAACATTTCTCCAGAGAGCAGCATTGCACCGGTCCTTCCTATTCCAGCCAGTTCGACGGTAACGTTGGCAAAACCCACAACGACAAGATTCGAAGCTACTCATGCCGCGGTCACATTTGACCTTCTTTCGCCTCTCCTAGACCGCGAGATGGCAAAAGCTCGATGACATTCCAAGGCGAACAACTGAAAGCTTGAGGCATTGGTCGGAATTTGGAGGATTTTAACTCATTTGAGACGCCTTGATGTGTGAAACCACTGTCTTTACCTTGTACCTTTCTCGAAATCTCAATAGAGACAACTCTATACTACATAGGTTTCAACTTCAGTCACTACCGATATTTATTGAATTATTTGAAATTATACATTTGCTCTTGGATCTATTCATATATTCGCACTCATACTCTGAATTTGATGCGATTTAATCACCTGAGGTCACTGGGCTATTAAATGCCCGCGCATCTTGATCTAATTCATACTTATACAAGGCCCTATTACTAACAATGGGTGTTTGAATTGAATTCCCTTCTCATCTATATGTATGTAGTCTAGATGATATAAGAAAGCGTCAAAGCAACGTGGCATCTACCTGACGTTGACTTTAGAACCCGATTTCGAGGCCATCAGTTGGCCAACCAAACCACGAGGTGACGGACAATCCGAGCTTGGGTTGTGTAGCCTCAAGCAGTAAAAGGACAATAAACAAAGCTGCGCATATCCTTGCTAAACTCAAGCATCACGAGACACTGTTGGGAGCTTGTGATCTTGGAGCCAGAGAGCAACAAGGATCCTAGATTCCAGATCTTGTTAAAGCGGTCTACCGCTTGCCGGCGCAACTAGAATCCGCTCCGGTAGCTCCGGCTGCCTGGCACCTTCTCCTCCAGTCACAGTTGTCAAAGGCCGGTCGACCCCTCCCTACAGATCTAACCCTGCAATGCTTATACGCAGTGTTGTCGCCATACTCATGTGTGTTAGCCTCCATGATGCCGTTCGAGTTATCACATAGGCTTTGCGTAGCACCGTTATTAGGAATTCCATCATTATTATAACAATGACAATAGTTATAACGAGCGCATGCAGAGGTGAGGCTTGCAAGGGAGAGAATTGTAACAAGAGAGAACTTCATCTTTAATGGAGCTAGATAGGTCAGAAGAGTTAGAATATAAATATTGCATCAATGTAGAGGTTAACTTACTGGTTAGGGGTTGGGTTGGTGTTTGTGCTTTGTGAGATGGGTAATAATTATTAATGTTCCTTTCAAGAGATTCAGATAATTTTTAGTCAGTAATGTTCAAGTCTATCAGCATATATATATCTTGTTATAAACTCTAATAGGTCTACTGCGTAATCAGATCCACTTGACTTCGTATTTCGGATAGAAGTTAACACTTTAAACTTAAATGCTTCGTCTTCCCAGTAGTATTGAAAACGGGGCAATGGAGTCAAACATATACATACTTACGTACGGAGTAGTAGTTGCGGACATTGAAGTAAATTATCCCTCAAGCAGTTGTCTTACCACCAAGTACAGGCTAGAGGCAAGACCAGACAGTGTCAACTACCAAGCAGCATACAGCTCGCAACTCGGTAGCGTTCACAAGGCCACCGAGAATTACAATCACTCCTATTTCTCCTGTATAGCTGCTGGCAACATTTCTTCATCTATAACAAGCCGGTCATCCTCGCCAGGGGGGAGACTGGCGACGCGTCAAGACCTCGGCCTTGTTTGGAAATCTGACATCGAGATCAACTAAGATTCACTAAGTGGCACGATCTTTTAAGTCAGTAACCAGATGGTTCTATATTAGCCCGATCAAGCTCTTATTTAGTACTCAATTCTGAAATTATTAGTCAGTACGTATAAGCGGTCAATTAGCAACTTACGATAAACGCCAGTTTTATTGTCGACCCTTGAGGTCGAAGTTCCTACTGAGCCAGTGTGCCTCTGACCCTATTGGTGGCTTTATATTAACCGCCGTATTTAAGGTTTATATTGTATAGGGCAAGTGGATTTATATTTCGGTTAAGAAATAAAGTTGCTGCATCTTACGATATGCTCAGATAGACAAGTCAGCCAGTCTTTTTTGGGAAACCTTATGCTATTGCTATTATGTACTTTATTTCTCGGGGTGCTATTCCTATTGGCTCGACTATTTTAAATGGGGCTCTAGGATTTCATGTAGGGTAGGTCTGAAATGACATTTCTGAATTGGTCAGTCTTACTACATATAACGACTTGGGCCAGGGGGCACCACTAAAGATATTCCACTCTCAAAGCTCAAATCTCGACTTATTAATCCATGATTATATTATGGACTACTGTCAATATTCCTGTACTCTTTGTGTTATATCTAACCCCCAATCCTACTTACCTTCAGAACTCTGGTCATTAACATGTACCGAAACCTTTGTCGACACCTATTTAAGTGACCTCCACTCCAAACATGACATGATTCACTCTCAAAGCCTTATGAGAGAATACTCTTCCCCAAGCAATTGCCATCACACCACTCACTATGTATGACGGACACCGCGTTGGAGCATCAAGTTTACGCTATCACTGCCAATGACATTCATCTCAGAGCTTAATAAAATGCTCATCGTCGGAGCCAGAGACTGAGACCATCAGCCTCCTGGGCCGCTCTATCCACGATGCGACCCGGGCAGACCCCACGATCCCGACTCTGATAAAGAGCTGATCTAATCAGACCACAGGCACAACTGGGCTTCTGTGAGTTAAGAAGGAACCTCTTCCTGAAACTAAAACAACGCGAACCCAAGGACGTCCCGAACCTGAGCCTGCTTTCAAAGTTAAGCCTGACTCTGGATCGGTGGACGGAGGCGAGTTAATCCGCTGACTGATCCCCCAAAGTAAGCCTGCCTTAGTTAATATCTGAGAAGTAAATATCACAGCCCAGATAGGGCGCATCTATCCGTAATATATAGATAATTAATAAAGTAAATGTCACTACTTAGGGTCGTTTACCTCTGGCAGTTTACTTTATTAATGCATTTATATAATATAGACCTAATATTTAATATAAGATTGCCCTATTAGTAATATAGGGAGGGTTCTTAGCAGGAATAATATAAAAGCCAGAAACACAGTAATAGACACAATCCACCACACAGAAAACATAATAGCTTTGCATTATTATTATAAAAACAATAAGGCTACTTCTTTTTACCTCGTTAATAAAAGAGATAAGAGTAAATTGAGACCACAGCATTAATAGCAATAAACAGTAATATAACACGGCAAAAAACACAGCAGATAGGCCCATTATAAGCTCATAGAGTTACTTTCCTACTATTGCTAGATTATATCGATTTATGCCTGCGTTGCGTATTGCGCAGCTATTATAGCTTAGCTATTATCTCTGCATCACTCCGAGGTAGTCCACTGCATAGTAGAGCCCGGTTGCTAGCTAAAGAGCTAGTAGTATTGGGTCGGCCAGTAGTGATTTTAATAGTAGAATAATCTTTCTCGGTATGGCGTGGTATAATAGCTAGTAAAAACAGGAAAGCAAATACTCTAAATGATCTTAAATAATTATAGTATTAGAAGAGGAATAATAAATCCCAGAAAGTCTTATCTGCAGCAATGAATATTTAATATTACACTTGTATGCCGTTTCATTATATTAATCACGATTCTTCCCACCTTATATCCTTCTTGACCGAAATGGTACCTAGCGGAATGGGATCATCATGGTCACCTTTCGAGGTTCCTACCATAGTGCTCTGTTGGGTGTGGTATGCCTCTGGCCACAAAACAGGCTCCTCAGCGGAGTCGTTGTCGTCGAGTCTCCGAAAAGGACTATCCTTGGTCGGCACTCTCTGTCCATGAACCTGCGTAGACCCGCTCCCGCCAATTGTGACAATCCCCTCTTTCCTGCGAGCCTGGGTCGCTTTAGTAGTAAATCGACCGAAGAGTAAGGCAAGTAGCGGTTGCATAGTAGGTAAGCACGCGCAGAGTAAACCGATAGTTGGTTCAATAACTGTCCAGATCCAAGGTGTCGTGATCAGCTCTATGTCGTTGAATTAGCCTTGCTTCATGTCACTGGGACAAATAAGCAACCTACTAGTGAAGTCTGCTTCTGTGCCTGCTTTCAGAAGGCTGACGATGTATTTCAGGCGGATGCAACTGATGATTACAATGCTGTAGTCGATTAGCAGACGTTCCTTATTCAAGTCTCAGGATAACTCACAGCCCACCAAGTAGGAAGATCCCTCCGATAGCAATCTTTTGCGACCGTGGGACTTGAACTTTGGATACTTCAAATACCGGCAAGGCAATGATCAGTGCATCCACGATAATATTAGGGATCGAGTTCCCTATGAAGAATTTGTTCTTGTCGAGGCATTCCCCATGCTCCATGAAGGGCTTCCATGCCCTATCGATGGGCGAGCATTGGAAAATAGAAGTGAACACTATGGCGACCCACCAGGCGAATGTCAGTCCGCCGAGGACGTAACTACCAATTTTCATCGAGCGTGTCGGAAAGATTCGGTGGTACATGAGTAGAATACCGCCTTTTATGGTGCAAAGGACGGTTCCATAAACAAATTCGGTCAAAAACAGACACTGATAACATAATCAAGGTCGTTAGACAGTATTTCAAGTAGGAGAGGGATCCTCGCTAACCAGTTGAGCTCTCCCGAAGCGGTTTCGATCTTGCATCATATTCACCTCCAGTGGCTTCCCAACACCACCGAAGTGGACAGCTAGTTAACATGTTATTCGTCATTCCACAGAAGTCAAATGCAAACAACAGCTTACATGCGATGGCGATAGCAGCGGTACCCCATAGCAGCGGCTAGTGAACCAGTCAATGATACAGATTCAACAATTGTTGTGGAGGGGATGGCAGGCGGACCAACGATGCTAAGATAAACCAGTCATCAATTCCAATGACTACTCCCTTCTGATGCCGTGACCAAACCCTCGCAGCGACGATCGCAAGCGTAAAGGGAATCGACACGGCACTTACGATGATTAGCGAGGGGCCTTCATCATAGTTCAGAAGTTCGGGCGTAGGCGCAGAGGTTGAATTGCCTGCCGACATTGCGGAAGAGGGAGGAAATCCAGGTGATGAAGAAAGAGACGATCTTGAGACGTGAAGTGTTTATCAGGACATTATCAACTTTGAGCTATCCTTGGGCACGCTCGCACTGAAGTCGAATGGCTGATTCCTGATTTCTGCGTACTGAAATGCAACGAAAAACGAGATGCGGGTAGTTGGCTGATAATGATGCGGCTTAACCGAGCCCTAAATCGAGTATCAGGTTGGACCAGGCTGACGAGAAAGATGGTGGGCTTCTGGAGCTATTTGACCTCTTGCAAATCCCAGTCCCAGTCTTTTCCTTTGCAGCCCCTGGCCGATATGACATATTCTCCTGCGTTTCAGGACAATTGAGTTCGATATCACGCGTTTAATAAGTGGCACGATTATCGGGTCCGCAAAGAATTGGGAATTGTTAACATTTGCGGGTCCGCAAGCTACGGACCCGGTTATGGCGGCATTCCACACAGTCCGCAAAAGTTGACATCGAATTCTCGCAGTAACTGATTCATTGATCCAGATTCATGGTATCAAAACCTATGACAGGAGCCTCTTACCGAAGGATGTTTAATGGAAATCTCTTGATGCCACGGCACAAATGCTGGACAAGTTGCAGAATTAAATATATTTAGCTCCCTTCCGGACCCGTCTCTGGAGGCATGTCAGTGCCTTACGGATATAATCTTAGTTATTTAGGACGGGGCCGTGGTGTTCACTAAGTGGGGTAAAACCTGCAGAGATGTAAGTTAACTCAATTTTAGTTATTCTAATTGGCTTATATTCTTACCGATTGCTTACTGCCACGTTTTTGATCTACCTATATAAGGAAAGGTCATGCAGCGAAAAACGCCACGCCCCATCCCATTTAGCTGAGATTATAGGTTAAGGTACGCACATAGACACAGTAGGTAGTACAGTAGTAGTACTCCGGAGCTCACGCCACGTTTCTCCTTATCCGTCCATGTATAAGAACGAGCCCGAGAACCCAAAAAGCCATTGAAAGTTTCATCGGGAACTTTCCTTACTCATTTTTAAATAAGCCGCTTCTATCCTCATAAAAAACATCACCATGAGCCAAAAGCCCGTTTTGCTCTTCGTCACTGGTGCGTGGCATCCACCCAAGTGTTACGACGGTCTCAAGAGTGCTCTGTTGGACTTGGACTACGAATTTATTATCCCCAAGCTGCCCACAATTGGGACCAATAGCCACGGAGTGACTTGGGAAGCAGATAAGGCAAAGATCATCGAAACGGCAGAGCCATTCTTTGCCCAGGGACGAGAAATTGTTCTCATAGCCCACTCTTATGGTGGGATTCCTGCTACTGCGGCGACGCAAGGACAGGGGACCCACGAACGAGCAAGCGCGGGCCTTAAGGGAGGATTTCATTCAATCATCTTCCTATCCGCATTTGCCATTCCCGTCAAAGGTTGGGATCTCATCACGACATTTGGTGGATCTTACCCCGAGTGGCTTGAGACCGGAGAGAAATACATCAAGGTATGTGAGCAGTAGGGCTAACACATCAAATCGTACTGACCGACGTCAGAATCAAATCACCACCATGAAAGCCGAGGAAGCTCGGATCAGCGTGTATGGTGGCTGCCCTAAGGAAGTAACAGACAAAGCATTGGAAGCAACGCAGCCACACTCTCAGGATGCATTTGAGACCAGCCTGGACTTTATTGCCTCAGACATCACCATTCCCAAGACCTACATAATTTGCGAGAAGGATCAGCTCCTGTTGCTTCCTCTTCAGGAACAGCTTGTTGATTCGACACCTGGTATGAAGTCGGCCAGGTTGGCAGCTGGCCACAGTCCCTTCCTAGAAAAAACACAGGAAACAGCAAACTTGATTGTACAGGTCGTCAAGGGAGAGATCTAGTATAAAAACTTCAGATAGGGGCTTTATTAATAATCTGGGGTCCTACTTGGTGGGATATCTAACTAACCTCGTTTTCATGTAAAATCCGCTCTTGAGACATGCTAAGTAAAAATGCATCCCTGAAAAACGTGCTGAAAAGAGACTGTCTCCTGCAGGTCACTATGTTATTGCGTGACACCTCCGGATCTAATGATGCCGTATGACAATAAGGTAGTAGTGCTGAGTATTTGTGGAGTAGAGCCTAATATCGCTTCCTTCTTTTTGACAGATTTTTCATCTTAGTAAGGGGAGGATCGGCAGTTTTGCGAAGCTATTTTCAACTGTGGATCAGATCATCAGTCTATCAAAGGAGGAGCAACTGTCACAGGAGCATCAGCATTATAAGGACCAGAAGGTTCTCAGTTAGATTTTATAATATTGTACTCTCTTATTGCTCTATCGACTGGGCAAACGTGTGCCCTCAAGTCTCTTGTGAATTCTCTCAAGATGGCGCTTCTCCGTCTCTTCACTGCGGCACTTATAACCCTCGCGAACATCGCCAACGCTATTCCTACCGATACGAGTAAACGTCAGGACAACGGGTTACCCTTCCCACTGGCCCATTTCACCAACACCGTTGCATCAGTACAGAACACCTATTGCGAAGGCAGTGCGAACAAGCCTGGCGTCAAGTTTGGTGATCAGACTCTATTGTATAGCCTCGGCAATGGCAATACTATACAGCGTACCAATATTTATCGCTCCGAGAGCTTGGGATTGATTGTCGCTGTCCAAGGAACAAACATATCCAGTTTCGCTTCTATTGCTAAAGATATTGAAGCGCTTCCAGTCATACCTGACCGGAGGCTGGGTCTCCCAATCGGCTCCCTTGTCTTTATGGGATGGCAGGTCTCTTGGCGCAGGGGTTGGACTGCGGTTAAAGATGCACTGGCTGAGGCGATCAAACAATATCCGAACGAAAAGGTCATCGTGACGGGCCACAGCCAGGGAGCAGCCATCGCTCTCTTAACGGCTTTGGCTATTCAACATGAATTCGACGGTATTGCCATCCAGGAGGTTATCGCTTATGGTGTTCCACGTGTTGGGAACTCAGCCTTTGCGGACGCATTTGACGAAACGTTTGGTGGAAAATATACAGGTGTCGTCAATGGTGATGACTGGGTTCCTTCTCTCCCTTCGCGACCTATCTACCGGCACCCTTCGGGAATGGTATGGATCAACCCGGCCAATACAACTTCATGGCAATACTATGAGGGCCAAGAGAATCCCAAGGGACCCAGCTCAAGAACGGGTAAAATGTTCTACCCAAATAGCTTGCAATTCTACTGGGGGGATCATCAAGGAATCTATATGCACAGTTCGATGGGCACTACTCTTGGACCATGCCCAGCTCAGGTTGGAGGTTTTTAATTTACTACCTAGCTGATTTGCTATTACATGCTATTTTCAGATGTCCTGAACATGCTTTGTGATGGTCTTCCCATATCCTAGATTAGTCAAAGTCAAGTTTGCGGCGACAAGCCCACTCTGGTACATCTTGCATCATATTCATTTTCGATTCCAACGAGAGATGCTCATTGAGAAGTCAGGGCCTATCACCAGTCATGATCTCATAACGTGAGTACGGCGCTAGCCGCATCATCTCGCCCATTCAGTAAGTCCTTTTTTTCCACATGCAGCCCAGTCAAAGTCGAAGAGAAGAATCTTATGTGTCTCAGGATCAATAAGCAGATTTCGGGGCGCAATCTTCTCGTGCACAATTCCCAGGAGATTCAAGAATTCAACAAGTTGAGTGTTGTATCCACTCGAAAGTAAAAGGCAGTTTTGAATCATCAAGAGTTCCGCCAAGGATATCCTCTGTTGTAAATCTAATCACCCGAGACTCCACATTATCAAGGACTACGCAGTCGAAAGGAACTATATTTGATGGGATGGCAGACATTGGTGGAGGTCTAGTTCATCCCATGCCATTTATAGCCTTGGGTTCGGGGCTTTGTATTACGATAGAATTTGAAAGCAATCGTGATGTGATTCCGTAATCGAGAATCGGGATATCCAATAAACAATTTGACATAGCATCCTCCTCCTTCAGATCTATAAACTTGAAAAATGAGCCCTTCATTATCGACCGTGACCGCGCGAACTTCCGGAGATAGTTAATTTACAATATTTGCAAATATTAGAACCTCGATGTCCTCGTCGGGCGGAAAGAACTTGGCGGTACCTTTGACCTTGATCATCCGCAGGTGATCCCAATCCCAAACACTGCAATAAGCTGGAGTTTCGGGGTCCGAGGCAGCACCGCATTTCATAAGACAGTGAGTGCTCTTGGACGTTAAGCCATGTAGTCCCCTTGTATCAATAATGTTTTCATGCTTTAACTTTTTATTTCTTGATATTCATATACTTTAATTATAACTATGTAGCAGGACTATTTGATTCTATAATTAAAGTGTTTATAAAGGAGGCAATTGTTGTGATACCAGGGTCTACGTGGCTAAGGTTATTTGGCCCACGAGACTTGACTGACACATCAGTTTTTCCCCTCCCACATGGCTGCAACTCGATATCCTGTGCTGTTAGAAAATCGTCAAATTGTAGTTGCGCGCGAGATGGCTCGGTGACTGCGTCCTGGTTCAAAGATGGTTCAAAATTACTTTGAGACTCAGGCTTCTTCATTTCCACTTGGACGGTAACTTCTTGGAATACAATGATGCCACCGTTCAAGAATGGTTGCTGATGTGAGGTGTAATGACGCTCTGGAGGGGGGTAGATATCTGCTGCGTCTGTTGACGGAGGGCGCTCATTGATTTCTTCGCTACCACCTGGAGGACATAAGTTGATTGTCGAGGATGAGCGTGCAGAATCTTTAGATTGTGCTCGAGGTCTCAACACTGTAATACCAGGTTTATTGCCCTTCAGATCTGCCGATACCACGGCACTTTTGAGTCGGCGGAGTGTTGAAAAGGGTCTAGAAGTGAGCTCATTATTAGCCCGGGTCGCGGGCATCCTCAAAGGATCAAAGTCATGATGGAGATCCCGTATAAACTCCTGCTGAGACTGTGCCAACTCCTGTCGCATCTTGAAGAACTTGAGAGGGACCCATTGGCAACTGGGACCAGATGAAGTGACAGGATGAGAAATCCTGAGCCGCAACGCCAGCATCACCGTCTCATCGGCTTGATCCCCGTCAATGCCGAAAGGAAGTCGTACGATAGACGTGGTCAGCACGGCATCATAAAACTGAGGTTCCTGCACCCAACCACGTAGTGAATTGATGGCATCAAAAAGATGTGTGGCGAATTGTTCCTCATGAGGAGACCTCGACGATGCACCTGTAGTTCTTAACCGTTGGAGGACCTCTGTGACCGGTAATCCACCAAGTCCTCGCAAGAGTCCAAGGGACTCATCGATGCTGTTGATGTGTAAAGGTACTGAAGGAAGCAAATGACGAGCGTCTTTTCGTACCAGAACTTGAGGATTATTGAGCCCTGGATCCTGAACAGCGAAGAAGCCCAGGTGAACTCCAGACTTGATCCGAACTTGCTGATCAATAAAGTCTTTCATGTCTCGGAGCTTTGATTCGAATTCGGCGGACTGGATCTGCAAATCGGACCTTGAGTTGTTGCTTACTTGGCCAGGTTCGACAAACCGGTATCCAGCCGATACGAGTCTTTGCACCTCATCGTCTGATGTAAGACGACGAACCAGAAACATCAGTGCTCCTCGTCCGTCCATCTCATCCTCAAGTCCGACTCCTTTCTCCAAGTGATTTACTTCGGATGAGCCTTTACTGCTTGCCTCGCTCGGTTCGACGATTTGATTGCCTCGGTGCTTTTCAAGTGCTCGTAGGTAAGCTTGATTTCGGACTGTTCGTTTGGGCAGGATTTCATCCCATAGAACCCCGATTTGTGTGAGCGGCTCGTTGAGGCGCTCGCTGAGCTCCGAAGCGGCGACACAGAATAGTTCGCGGAAGATAACCTCGTAACCCTCGATGAGTTTCCCGTCGTCGGTAATGAGCTGAATCCCCTTCCTTGCATCCTTGTGGCGGCTTTTGTGTGGTAACTGAGCTAGATGTTGTTTCATACCGTTGATTAGTCCAGAAATTCCGATCCAATTCCGCGAAGCTTGGAACATCCAATGAAACTGCGAATGAGACGTGTTGAACTTTTCCTTGGTGTTCTATCGGAGAGAAGGAATCTATGTTAGTCGTTTGAACTATAGACCCGAAGACTCGATATGTAGGAAATGATCTTACCTCCCCAATAAAGAAATCAGTGACGACAGTGTTTGGAAAGACTCCGTTGGAATCAATGAGAAGTCGCCCGTTCTTGTCAAACACGATGGCACCCAGTTCAATCTGCTGGGCACGAAGGGCGGCGTGCTTGAGAGCACGGACTCGAAGAACGGCTGATCCAGCAATGATGATACAAGCACCCAGAGACTATCAGAGTCAGTCGATCTGCAGATGGATGATGCGGAAAGTAGGTACTTACTAAACAAATCACTGCAATTGTAGTTGCGGTGCGCGACCCTCCCTCTATTTTCCTGAGCTGAACCAGTCGATAGTCAGTACCAACAGAGGCACACCAGTGCATACTGGATACGGCTCCAGCCAGCACAATAGCAGAAATGGCCCGTTTCCACCAACTACTCGCCGAGAGCGATTGGAAAATAAAGAACATGGCCAGAGCCACGGTACTGGCAACAACAGCAATGATAGCAGCTCCCACAATATATGCCTTATTATAATAGATGCATTGGTAGTTTTTGATGGAGGCATTTCCCAAGTAGTGCATCCCGCAGATGGCAGAACCACAGAGGGTACCGGCGGTTATCACCCTCCACCAAGTGATTCGGTTCGAGATGCCTATTGCGTAGAAGGCGACAAGAAGAAAGAGAACAGGCATGAGGAAAGATAGTACCGTGATGCCACTGGAGTACGCAACCTGTAGCTCTGTCTCTCCATGGCCAAGGATGAGCGCCTGGTTTCCGATGAAGTGCTACACCAGAAATAAGCATGTATACTTAAGACGAAGCGAGATATGAGTGGAAACCTCCAACTTACCATGGACCAAATAGCTATACCACCCATGGTGATTGCAGAGCACCCGAGTACCAGACTATTATATCTGTATCAGTAGACCGTCTTGGAAATATTAATGCCTTGCCGAAGGTGTATGCATACTGATTCGAAATACCGTTAAACCATGATCGCCGATTGATCAATTCAAGAGTCGAAACAGCACCCACCAAGCTGATGAGATAGCTAAGAGCGACGTAGCCCGCATTGTAAGCCTTTGGGACAACCTGGCCCAGATACAGCTCAGCAGCCATCTTTGGAGATGCAAATGTGGCTCAAGAAAATGGAAAGGGTCAAGTTGAGTATATTTATGGCGAAACAGAGAATGGAATAACGATCGACAGTCCTAAGTACTGGAAGCGTCGGTCGCGTAGCAGTGATTTGATCCCCGGATGCGTTAGTCCCATTGGGAACCAAGCTTTTTGGGGCGGCGGCATGGAATGAAAGTATAAAACCACCGGGTTTGAGGCACGACGTTAGTTCGATGTCAGGTGGGTGCCGTCCGTAGGTATAATCCGTACAATCTACAAGTGTGGCATAGCAATGAAAATATAGAGACATCAGCTACGGTCTTGATTATGGTCTATTGTTCCAGTATCTTTCTTGGGTGCCTTGTTGACTGACTGGATTTGCGACAGCGCGGGCAGAGACGACGCTGGCGATTGAGTTATGTCAATCTTTCCGTCACCAACTTCGATGCTACCTTCGTTTGCGGACACGAGTCATAGCCCGTCATTAGTCCAGAACTAAGGTAGGGGAGCCACTGACATTCCGACCGCCCAGGCCGTCGGAACTATCTGAGTTCTGTCTGATAAGCTAACTTAGCGCTTACATACTTGGGTTAGGCCATGGGAGCGCTAATGGAATCTAGGTTCATGCTGGCATAAGTGGTAAGAAAAGAGGAGACTGGCGGCACTGGCCACTTCTTATGTTACCCCAGCCCCCCAAGCTTGTCTGTATTCGGCGGTCCGCTAATCTATTAGTTAGATTACTAGTGTTATCTAACCAAGGGCCGAGATTCCGTCTCCTGTTTCACATGCGGAAGGTATCAAGACCAAAGTATTAAAGTCATTGGGGCATTTGACCACGGGTCTCAAGTCGGCAATATGAGATCCAAGATATAGGATCTGCCATCAAATTCATAAATGCTTTACTAACTGGGCAGTTATATACCGGTATTACTAGAAGCACGTTCGTCGCTTCAACAGTGTATATAAGTAAGAATACCATTCGCGACGTCCTCTCTGTCTGGCAAAGTGCACAAGCATATAGCTTGACGTGACATTTATAACAGGATTACAGACACAGCTGTTAGCGAGAGTTATACAAACAGGCATACTTAGTAAGTATGTCCCGTCCCACATCTGGGCCGTGCACGACCCTTCACCATCAAAGGCGCCCGTTGCTTCAAGCGACAGCCCCCAGCTTGCTGCCTTGGGCGCCTGATCACGCTTTCAGAGAGTCCAGTGGGTTCCTTGGAAACAAACAGGCATGATGAAATGAGGCATTAAAGGACCCAACCTGAGGCAGGGCCTCGAGTGTAACTTGGGGAAAGGTGTCTAAAATAGTACTGTACTGTATCTCATTAAAAAACGGAACAACCCGATCTATCTAAACTTGAAACTTTACAACCCTGGTAACTTCCAGCCAGCCTTTCCAAGTCTGGTTAGACATCCGCACATTGGTCGTATACGGGATATAACAAGGCTTGGCAAGATACGGCCAAAGCCTAAGGTAGCACTGTAGTAGAGAAACAACTTTTCCTTTGTTCGTGCACCTGCCAAGTCTAGAAGCCTGTCACCGCGTTTGGAACTTAATCTGTGATTGCATACACAGACTTGTTACTACGATCGGCTTCTTTAAGCAACATCTCAGAGGCTCCCCTAGTTTGCTCCCCATACCCTGTAGCCACAACTATATATATACGCATCACAATATCGTGACATTAGCTCCTGAAATTTGGATACCTCAGTCAGGCTTGGCAGGGCTTCCTCGTTGATCAGAAGCGGTGTACCAGGTTCACATTCCTCAAGAGCGGAGACAAGGGCCCGAATTATCTCGATGCAGTCATTCTCCCTCCAGTTGTGTAGATACAGGCGTGAGACAAAGGCGTTGCTGTCTGAAATGGGCTGTTCGTTCAAGCCGGATCGCATAGATACAACTCTTTAAGCAATGGCGGGTATCTGCTTGGCATTTCTATCCTCTATTGCTTCGCTGCTGGGTTTACTTCTAAGGTGAAGTATATATTATACTTTCAAGAAGTGAGATTTGCTTGGTGCTGCTAAGTTCATAAGCAGCCAGCATGAGCACGTTTCGATAACGTTCATTTTGGCTTGCTTCTACCTTAAGCCCAGGCTGGGTGTTATTTTACCCAACTCAAAAAGAGCCTCCCTAATCTCCAACTATATATAATCCAAACTCCTTCTTAGAATCGTCAGGGGGTTTAACAATGAGCCTCCCTAGTACACTGCCCTAGACTATCCGACCTGCATATGTAGGTAGGTAGGTTAGCGTGCCAAGCTGTAGGGCGAATCGGCTTTGCCAAGTCACTTAAATCGACCCAAAATTAAGTTGAAATCTCGAATTGTCGTACTTACCTAGGTATATCCTTACTTCTTACTGGTACTTATATGCTGTCGAACCATTCTATTATAATCAGCTCAAAAGTACCCGAATTAACAGGTCATACCAGTTATAACGCCGCACTTCCTCGGCTCATTAATAAAATATGTATCCAGTGGGAAATTGTTTTTTGTTTCGCGTATAACTTGCCGTAACTGACCCGCACCGAGATTGTTAAGTATATATATCTTCATTGCCTCCAAGGTCTAACCTGTTCTTGCCTAGGACAGCTTGCTTAAATGACCCTACTGAACCAAACACGAGTTACTATAAGGCAATCAGAGCTTCACCTCTTAAAAGATATTGTCATGTTATGAAGAGGTATCATCGTGGGTGCCATTCTAATAGCCATATTGAACTTCTGGTACACCACTCGTTCTTCGGTAACACTGCCACTATTGTCCTTCGGCCGCAAAAATGTCATCCTTTTTGTCAGGATGCGTCGCCACTTCATTGATGAACCGAGGGACTGGAGTCTGGAAAGGCCCGATAGCGGGGTATATGGACGGAAATTTCAGCCACGCAAGTTCTACAGTGGAAGGCCTGGGCCTCCAGAGCGATGGGACATCTCCGACAGCTCAGACTCTGACATCAGCGAGTACTCTGGCGACGCCAGCATTAGTTCCAGAGACTTTAGGTACTATGAGATGCGTCTCATGCGGGAGACCCAACAAGAAGTACACCGTCTCAGACATCAAAGGCACAGGTTTTACCGACACAGGGCTAAGAAAACGAGACGGGAGTTTCAGCACGCAGAAGAAAAAGAGGAGGCCGACTCATACGTTGGCACTGACGATGGAGTAGAAACAAAGCAGACAGAGGCTGAGAATGAGGCTGAGGTACCAAAACACGCCATCTCTGAACTGAGCCGGGTTAAATGGTCGGACTTCAAAGATGCTCTTATGGCTAAAGAGCATGAAGCGTTGGCTGTTAGTGTTCTAGTGGGCGACCCTGAAATTACCTACTTGACTTATTACTCCCGGTATGGTCGTCGCTGGGAGAAGAACCAATCACAAAAGACAACGGTCGTAAAGAAGGAAATGATGCCGGGACAAGCTCCCCTGCCAGAGAGGATTCGCATCCATTCTAAACAGCTAATCCGCATTATTTCCAATATTCACGGGGCAAGTCTTTAAGGACACTCTTTGGTTATTCTCAGACCATTCAGAATGTTAATTCATTATGAAAAAGCCCTCAAAGCTCATTACAAAGTTCCGGAGAAGAAATTTAGTGATGAAAAGGAAGCTCCGTCAGAGCTGGAGCCGGCCGAGCCCACGCAACAAGTTTCAGCATCGCATCAAGACCAGAAAGATAAACCAGCATCGGATGATCGTGCCCCCTCAAAAGACAATGAAAACTCTGCTATAGCATTTAGTTACCTTCGCTGCCTCTTAGACTTTATCGACTCCGATATTAAGTCAAAGCAAACCTACCTAAGCGACTCGCAATTACAGAAGATAGTATTTTCTAATATCTGGCATATATTCAGACCTGGCAATAATATTACTAAGTAAATAATATATAAATTGCAAACTATAGCTAGATACTAATACTGCCTTTTTATATATAAATTACCTCTTTTTTATTTAGCTCTTATTATTATAGGC
>JABFFJ010000293.1:0-69411 GCA_013623715.1 Fusarium verrucosum
GCGCTAACATTTGAGACCCCTGAGGGCTGTATATGTGATATAGGTCAACCGACGTCCAGTAATATGCAGCCCTGTCCAGATGGAGAAAGTCTTCCGTAATGATCTGACCTCGCTGCTTACCCCTCTATACTGCGAGTCATATGACATCACTCCCCTTGGCTCGCATGACTTGTTAACCCGAGCTCACATTTATTAAGAATTAACCATCATCTTGAACAAAACAGCTCACAAGATCTCCAACCATGTCGGAATCAAAGACCTCTCTAGCCCATCTGAAGGCATCTGACTATTTTTCACCTTACTCTCGTGCAGGTGCTCCTCAACTATCTGATCAAGATGACCATTACGCTCGTCTTCGCTCAAAGGCGTTGTCAACCCTTGAAGCAATGGGCTTCGAGCCCCAGACTATGGTAGAACGTGGTGTGACCTGGGCAGAGGACCAAGACCCCTTCGGACATGTGATGCATTCACAGTACTTGAGTTTCTTTAGCATTTGCTGGCAAAGGGTCATGGAAAGCTACGCCGAATTCTTGCCCGAGGAAGAATACCAGGGAATGCTTCGGGCCAAGAATGTAATCCCTGTTGTCAACAAGTACGAGCTTCAGATAAAGAAACAAGTTCGGTATCCAGATTCGGTGAGTCCACTATGAAATACGCTGGAGCCCAAATCTCATTTTTAAACAGCTTATTGTGGCTATGCGACAGGAAGGCATGGAACCAAGTCGCCTACTCGGAACTTCGGTACTATTTTCTTTACAACAGCAGGCAATCGTGGCACAGGTTGAGGGAACCATAAGCTACATTAATCCGAAGACTGGCCGTCTAATCGACATTAGGACTGTGAGTGACGGATGGCTTAAGTTCTATGAGGGGTTTTCCAAGAAAGCTGAAAAAGGAGCTGCGCTTCTAAAGAAGTGGGAGGATGACCATCCAAAAAAGGCTCGGACCAAATTGTAAACACTCACTTTTTCAATTGTTCATAGCTAGCTGGCACTTCTCTGTTACTCTCCCTGCCAAAGATATTTCTGTTCGACTCCAGGTATCAACGGCCTCAGCGCCATGCCATAATCTCCCCCATTCGGTGTTCTCATGAGCGTGTGAATATGGAACTTGGCAGGTTCTTCATTATTGAGAAAGACACCTGAGTGATGATCAAACTCAAATATGACGACTGGGCTCTGAATCCGATAGTAAAATGGATCATCGTCGCCATAGCCTCCAATCCAGCACCAGTAAGTTTCATGGAACCACTTCTTGAGCTGTTCTAAGCGCAGTAGTCTCGCTGTAGAAGGTAGAAAAAGAAAGAATTCGTTAGCGATTGAGAGGATGCCGTTTTGCTGCTCTGGTGTCATTTCTGACACGAGGATGCCTTCATAAGGAACGATTCGGTTATCACGGTAAGCGCCGCACAGATGTCGCTGATCATCGTGATTCCAACGTGCGTGAGGCATCGCGGGGTCTTTCATGAGCTTGTATACCTGCGCTGTACTTTTCTGCTCCAGTGAGAGGCTCTGCATGAGACGCAAACCAAGTCTTTCCTCGTTATCGAGGATGCGCGTGCCCTTGTAGGGACCATCGTCGATGAGATTGGGCTCTGCACCAGTGAACCAGGGCGATACGACGATCTGAGTTTTGTAGAGAAAGATGTTTAGACAGAGATGATGTCCGTAGAATGAAAAGCCCCAAGGTCGAGTTGTTGAGGGGTCTCCGAAGAGAACGAAGTTGTAAGAGAACTCGTTCATGATTGCGGGCGACTCGACCAGTTCACCCAGGAAGTGATTCACTCGCATCGCTCCAAGCGCTTTTTGGTAGCCTTCGGGTGAGAGAGTGAGTTCCAGGACTCGTAGGACTTTTGTTCTCAAGTCACTTGTTATCTCATCGAGACGAATGCCTTTGTCGCTTAGGAGGAACTCGGGGTTTGACCATGAGCGCCATTCGGGACTGTCGATATGATAGCAGGTCTTGAGCTTCTGGTCCTGGCTGAGACTGTGACAGAGGTTGTTTGCGGCCTCGGTTATGTCATGTATGGGTATGCCATCGTCTTGCAACTCAAATAAACCCTCTCGAATAACACCTGTGAAGCATCAGCAGATAGCCTTTTATCAACAGCATTGAAAATGACGAACCATCGTTTGTGATGCCCTTGTAAGGCTCCTGAAACAGCTTTCGCCAGTGCATGTACAAGCCATGAAGCCAAGGAGGCTGGCCCTCTTTCTTGAAAATATCGGCATACTCGTAAGCATTCTGCTTTTGCATGTTCTGGAATCGCGGTTGATTGAGGTCTGGGAGGTGCTTGCGAAAGCCCTCAACGAGGCCGGATTGAGAAGTCATGGCTGATGATGAGGCTGGCCAAGATTGGGAGGTCCGAATAATGTGACTTTCGAGTGCGCTCCAATATTTAGGTGTCGATGTTGACGCAAACTTTTAATAATGAGATGCCTTCAAAAGAGTGATCCAATTGGTAATCTCCAATTGGCCTGATCTCTCATTCGTATCTTCTGTTGCAACTCTGAGTGCGGGGTTTGGAGTTGCGGGGAATGTTCTACATCCGAGGCCTAGCCCAGCTCACTGTCCGAAATAGGAGCCCCGGTAAATAGGGCGGAGTTGATCGTGAAGCACAAGACAAAGTGAGCAGAAGCGAGATCCTAAAAATCGTGCAATTTTTCTGAAACCCTTCACAATGGCTTCCTCTGCATTTAAGCGTAAGTGGATCTAACAACGGCATCTTCGTCCTTCACTAAACACTAACTCATAGGCCTTGTGCGCTTCATCCCCAAGTCGGCTCCATCGAGCATCTTGATCGGTGAGCCAGCGCAAGCGGCCTTGGACGTCGGCTTGGCCTCTCGCGAAGGAAAAGAAATTGCCGTCAATGTGTTTTCGGGATGTTCGGTCTTATCGCCTGGTTCACCTACCGATAGAACAGAAACCGTTGAGAGAATCTTGTCGCCATTGTCCCAAGAGGAGGTTGGAACCATTCGATGTATCGGATTGAATGTGAGTATTTAACTCAAAAGCTCGGGTATTATTGTTGCTGACTTGTAGCAGTATGTACAACATGCTAAGGAACTCCACATGGAGATCCCGACCATCCCAACACTGTTTCTGTAAGTCTACGATAGCCTCCCGAGCAACACCCGTCTGACGATCTTTGGCAGTAAGCCTAGCACAGCTCTCGGCGACCCTTGGCCTGCCCCTACTCTGTTACCCAAGATAACCCAGAATGATGGAAGCGGTGACTACGAGTCCGAGCTGGCGGTTGTTATTGGTAAAGCGGCCAAGAATGTTTCCGAGGAGGATGCTATGGATTACGTCTTGGGCTTCACAGCCGCCAACGATGTCTCGAGTCGTGTCTCCCAATTGAACCAGTCTCAGTGGTGTTTCTCCAAGGGATTTGACGGAGCATGTCCTATTGGTAAGCTATCTTTCTCTTGTTCAGTCAAACAGTCACTCACTCATAATCTACGTAGGACCAGTTTTGGTCTCTCCTTCGGCTGTCCCAGACCCTTCCAAACTTCATATTCGGGGAATGAAGAATGACAAAGTCTTACAGGATTGCTCCTTGGAGTGAGTATGACCTACCGCGCAGTTCTCATGCGCTTGTTTACTGACTTGATGTAGTGACCTCATCTTCAGCGTTCCCAAGCTGATCAGCTTCCTGTCTCAAGGTACAACTCTGCCAGCGGGTACTGTGATTATTACTGGGACACCGGCGGGAGTAGGTATGGGTCGGAAGCCCAAGGAGACGCTTGTGCATGGCGATGAGTTTAGAGTCGAGATTCTGCCACATATCGGAACTTTAGTTAGCACCTTTGAGAATGAGTAGCTATTGGCTGCCAGGTTCCACAGCATAGAACTTGGGTGAACCTGGGAATTGAATCTTGTGCACACATATCTCGCATTATGCACGGCTCTCACAATTTATCAAGTCTCGCATCTTGGCATTGAGTCATTGCTGTAAGTACTACGTTACTCTTCTTGGCTATGGAAGGAAACCTCCGGCTTTGTCATAGGTATGGGGGGATAGATCAAACTGTATGACTGTAAAATAAACTCTATGGAGAATGAGTCAGGTCCATCAATTTATCTAGCCACCTAACTCTCAAGTTCGCCCGCCGATACCTAGCTATCAAGCAAAGGAGGGACCTTTTCAACGAGATACTCCACGATGGCATCGGGTCCTCGCTCAACCTGCAGACCAGTCGGAATCGCGTGCAATTTGATGTCAGGCACGATAGACTTTGCAAGTGCGTGAATTTGCTGGGCCTCCTCGGGCGACCACATAGACGCGGAGAACTGGTTGCAAGGTTAGAGTTGACATGTAAACTTTCCGAGTCATATATCGACTAACCAATACATTGGGTTTGTGCTCAGTCACCTTGGGAACAACCTCGTCGATGCCTATATATGCCAGATAAGTAACTTGAAGGAGGTATCCTGTTGGCCAACTCACTCTGACAATTGTCGACATAAATAATCTCATAGTCATCTTGAAGCTCGGTGATCATGCGTCCAATGAGTCGCTTCGCACGCTCTGGTGCGGTGTTGACAGTAACAAGTCTGAATGGTCCTTTTCTCATGGTCATTGTGGCGTTGGTGGAATAGTCTAGGTACGAACACTTTCTGATGATGAAGTGCGCGTGTCGGGAGCTAATTAATTGCTTGATCTTGAGAGGCCACTACCCCGCGGCTTTTCCGAAGAGATGCGGGGTTGGTTGTTGTTTGGCGAGAGAGACTGGTCACGGCGATAATTAGGATTTCTAGGCTACGAATTGCGCTGGGGAAAGGTTCACATTGTTTCCTTCTTCTCTGGCTTATATACTTTCAAAATATCCTTTTCGATTATTTTTCATCATGACATATGGTTGAAGAGAGCCTAGACACAAGGCATACTAGACCCGCTAAGGCTTCGTCTCAGCCAATTATTGTCGCTCTCTCTCTTACACGCTCATCCATAAACTCACAACAAGAGTTCACAACAAACAACCTTTATCATGGCTTATGACCACGAATGATGAAAAGGTGATGTTTCCATTTCTAACTACTTGCCCGGGTGAGGGGGGTTTGGGACAGTATATTCTAAGCCTGTTTTGAACGTTTGCTCCATTACAGGTCGCTTAAATCTTGCCAGTCAAAACCAGTATTTACATCTAACAAGATATTTAAATAGTAGTTCTTTCAGTACCTATATTATTATAAGTCTATTAGAGTTAAAATCCATGAGTTAAAGATAAACGTAATTTCAATATATAGTAAAACTATTATGCCTCAGGGCATAGCTGACCCTTACCCACCCTTACCTGGGTAGTAAGTAGATACCTGCCTAGCAGGCCACCCCGTTTTCTTGTAATGGCTAGGGTGACCGTTTTCGCTCCTACAAGGGCTAGGGTGACTGATTTGAAAATATATAACCTGTCAGAAGGAAAATAGTCTCCTTATCCCTTACAGGACCTTCTTAAATTACAAGCCGGATAACCAATTGAAGATATCATCCAATTGATCAGGGTCACAGTCACCAAGCAGCTATAACAGCCGCAGCAGCTGTAACGGTCGTAGCAGCCCGTAAGGGTCATAGCAGCCCGTAAGGGTCATCGCAGCCTGTGACGGTTACAGCCGGCCAGGTACGTACGAACCGGGCTGCCTCGTACTTACCTTCTTATATCAATTCAAACGATCAACCTTCCAACAGCTACTAGATCACCTGGCCAGTGGTCTAGCGGTCATGATCAATTGATCAAATCCTCGGCCACAAGGCTCCAGGTTCAATTGCAGCCTTGACCTTCTTGAAAAAGGGAAAAAAGAGATATCTCGAGATAACCTCTCGAGACCTCTTTTTGGCACCTTTTGGCACCTACCTTTTTGCCGATTTTGACCGCTTTTGACCGCTTTTGACCGCTTTTGGCCGCTTTTGGCCAAAGACCCAAGACCTTACAGCTTCAACATCATTACAGCAGCTTCAACATCATTACAGCAGCTTCAACATCATTACAGCAGCTTCAATATCATTACAGCTATTTCAGCAAAATTACAGCAGCTTTAACATAATTTCCTACAAAGACCATCATTATATCAATACCATTTTTACTAATTATAAGGTCTTCAACCCCAAGACCTCGCACCTACACAATTAATTGCATAACCAATTGTTACTTTGATACCATTTTATTGCCTATAACAGTCACCCTAGCCCTTACCTGAAAACGGGGTGGGTGGTCTCGTAGGTAGGTAGCCTCTGCAGAGGAAGCACCTCTGTATTTTCCATCTCTCATAAAGAGGGTGGTTCCCGCGTGTCTGTCAAAGAAGGTACCCTGGACATCAACGAACTATTAAAGTGTATTCTTATTTTTTAAAGTATCCCTATCAATCGCAGATTGATCAAGGCAACACTGCAAAAAGACTCTATATCAAGATACACTTTAGGCATCATAAACAATACCTTAATAACCAAAGAACCTCTCAATAGCTCCTCAACAAAACTTTTAAAGCGTATTTAAACTTAATTTATGAATTGGTCACATTTAATGGGCTTTCTGCCACTTCTCACCTCGCACCCTCCATTTTCAACTTTCACCTCATCTCCAGTTCGTTTCGTTTCATTTGGACCTCGCACGCTCTGCCTTCAAACACACCGATCATGGAATCCCGCAAGGATGAAACAGAGACGCCGTCGCCCGCGACACAACCAGATGAGGCTTCAATTCTGGGACATCAAGATTACACGCTGCCTTTCGTAAGTACTCTCGAGCCTCCCGTGACACCGCTGATCGCTGAACCTCCCCAGAGGTCTGGGATACCTTCAGTGCTGGCGGATGATTCGTCCCCTTCATCGAAACTCCCCAGCCTGTCATTTGGAGCCCCTCAAACCATGGCAATTCTTAACTGCTGTGAGGTCTGGAAGGATGAACCTCCTAACGATTACTTCCACCATACAAAGGTGACAATGAGAAGTGACAAAGGAGAATACTTTTGCACCACATTCCGCAAAGATGTTTCCCGACCTGAGGTTCTAGCCCTTGACCTCACCAAGTTGGAACTTAATCCGGACTCTCGCCAAGAGTGTTTGCAACGAATTGCCTCATTCTTCTCCAAAACCTTTGACATCGACAATGTGGAAGTCGTTCCAATTCCCAGTGAGAGTATCTGGCCAGAGTATTCCACATCTCTCACCAAGGCGCCTGACCCAATTCCGAATGATTGGTACATCAAGGAAGCGAATCTCATGATGTACACTAACGATGACGACATCGGGGACCTGGTTTTAAATGAAGCCAAAATCTGCGAGATACTACTCAACAATCCTCATCCAAACATTGTCAAGTATTGGGGATGCCAGGTAGTTGATGGCAGGATCCGGGCTCTATGCTTGGAAAAGTACACCATGACCCTCGAAGAACGCAAGAAAGCTGGTACGCCGTTGAATACGCAGGCTTGTTTGCAAGGTATCGGCGATGGGATTTATCATCTTCATGGTTTGGGTCTCACTCACAACGACATCAATCCACGTAACATTATGATGGATGCAGCCGACAATCCTGTCATCATTGACTTCGACTCATGCGTTCACGAGGGAGAACGTCTTGAAAAGCTTGGAACCCCGGATTGGAGTTTGGATAATATGGACATTGGTTCTCGTGAGAATGACCTTTACGGTCTCTTAAAGATTAATGAGTGGCTATCCGCGCCTGAATTAATCTAGTCTAAACTTAATAAGTTTAATACAATCTGTTGGTCCTAAAATTACGCTTAAGCCAGCTGATGGGTCACTAATGAAGTAAGAGAAGATTTGGAGATCTGTCTGCTGTAGTAAATTAAAATGTTAATTAACAAGATAGCAGGGAGGTTTCAGTTGCATTCCAACCTGGTTCGTATGGGCAGAGAATTGTAACGGCTATAATACAAGATAATCTTACTGCTGAGTTATTTTCCTCCTTCCAAGCCTGGCCCCAGGGCCTGAATATGCCTTACCACGTCTTTATGCATGAGTGTGACTGCTGATAGGTTGCCAACAGTTGATGTTCCACTCTACAACCTGATTTATCTCCACTACATATGACAGAAAAGTCAGGACTCAGAAACCACAAATTATTCATCTGTCGTTCTACAACTCCAACGTGGCCCGCCATGTGTTATCAGCTTGTGGAGCTGTATCAATGTTGCCGCTGCGAGTACTACACGCATGCCGTCGATAGGTGTGCCGCATATGGAAAGCCCGGACATCTAATCCAGCAACGAACCATACTCGTCGGCTATCTCTGCTCAAATCACTCTACAGATCCTACATTCGTCACTTCAAACAGCCTTGAAGAAAGATCCCGTCCAAGGGGTCGCACGAATACCAAGAATCAACTTGATAGCAACTCGGCGAGCTTTGGCCGAACAGATACTGATGTTGTTGATGGCCCCAAGGCTCGCGGCTTCTGGGAATACGATACTGTCAATAATGAAGACTGCATTTCTATGCTGAGCGATATTTCTGCTCCGTCGACAAATCTTACAATTCCAGACCAGGTAAACCAAGAGGCCATCGATAGGCTCTTTCGGGATCTTCTAAACGAATCTCATCTTCGATACCTCTGGCCACAGATTGTGAGATTATCCGGTCACAGAAATATAGCCGAAAGCAGAATCGTTCGATTGATCCGTCAATTCACAAGTGATCTGCAAAAAGATGCAAAGACCCGTTTCAATAAAGAAGCTGCACAATTTGTTGGTGCTTCACGTTTTAATATTGCTGGCCGTATTGTCGATTGTCACGCCGCCGAGCTTGGTCCATGGGTTGAGGCTGCTTGGTCTTCAACAGTGGATTGGGTGACAGAGGAGCGGAAAGTGAGAGAAGAGGCAGAAGGGTATCAGCCAAGTATTATCTACGAGGATGCCTACGGATTTGTTTTCGAAGGGGCCCCATTTCAATCCTTTATTCTTTCTCTAAAACGCCTTATTTCTAAGGGCACCATGGAAGAAAAGAATATCTCTTGGTTATCGCCCTTCATGGTCTCTACATGGAAACATTTCACAGCCTTGGTTCCCGTTTATAGGACACCACGCATTCCATCTGATTGCACACGTCTTTCTTGGTCATGTGTAAGTATCTTTGCTTTCTCTGGCAATAACGCAGTATGTGCTAAGACTCCCTTTCCAACAGCACTGTGGCCATAAAGGCTATGACGACTACGTCGAAAAGCGAGAAGGGGCCCTTGCAGATTTAGAATATCTACTGGAAAGCTACCGAGATACGAATCTGGATCTTGTCAAGAGTATTGAATCAAATAATCAGACGGTCATTAAGAAGGTCTACGGCCTGTTCACTGGTCTAATCGGTTCAGTTTTCGGCTTTCCAACAATGGTCCCTTCGGGCAACCTACCAATCTATGATCAGGGCTGCGGAAATTCGGATTTTGACCAAAGTTGCCCCGTATCAACTGGTAATGCGGCCTCTTCACTCAGTCCAAAGCACAGGTTCCTACTCATCTGCGCTCCATTCATGAAGCGGGCCGTAAAAGCACATCAACCAGATGTCTGCAGAATTCACTCAGACCGCGACCTTTTCAAGGCCCTGCGACATACATACTCATGTTGCCGTCAGGGCTATAAGTGGCGATGGCTTCAGCGGGTATCATCTATCGACTTTGTCAAGGTTCGTGCTTCGATTAATCCTCCCAAACGAATTTATGCTAACCGTACTTGAAGTTTGAGGTATTCCTTAGCGAGCTCGTCAATGTTCAGAAATGCCCTTCGTTGCCTGAAAGCCAAGCCCTGGTAGAATATGATTTCGAGCAATGCGACACTGACCCTCCTATCGGACCAAATCTTCTGTTGCATCTATTTGAAAATCCAAGCCATGCTGAGGTGCTTCCCGTTCTCTTCAACAGGATCCCGAAGAAGGTGAGAGAGAGATTGAGTGCTTGTCCAAGAAAGGGAAGCTCTGTTGGATGGGGAATTAGATTTGCCGAGTCGCTTGACGCATTTGCTATGTTTTTATTTGGCTGTGTTGGCTTTTTACTATCCCTTTCCGTTTCTATTATATATACACTTGCTAGGGATGATATCCAGGGCGGGTTTGCTCTTGGTGCCTTTATGGTATCGTTTTTCTTATTTTGCGGTGGATGTCTTTATTCTTTATAGCCGTTTATGCATCCAAGGAATTTCTAAAAATGTGCTGAGAACTTTGGTAAATTGTCCAAGGTGTTGATTTATTTTTGATAAACTACAGAGTTTTGCTACTTTGGCTAAATACTATATTCAAGGAATCTTTAAAATTCTTAGGAGTCAGATTTACAGAGCATAGTGGTCTTATCTTCACTCCTATGTTCTATCCTGTCTTTGGGCAATAGTTCTTAGACCACTTGCAAGTGGCCAATCCACAGTCACGAACCTTCTTTTTGTATTTCCTGCCATCCTCTCCGCCCCATAATAAGAACTCACAGCAGTCGAATTTGACACGGTCTGCGCCAGACGCAGGTTTGGTCTCGGCAGAGGAATGGTCAAATTCGCACATTTTGAAAGGTTGGGTCGTGTAATTCCTTTACGTAACGGAAGTATTTGCGTTATAGGAAGTATAGTCGCTGGAGGTAATGGTAGGTGTTGAGTTTTAAGGATCAAGTCAATACTCGAACGAACGATCTCCTTTTATACCACCTATTCGTCTGCCATTCACGTCTTTTCATAATATAGAGCACACTTTAACAATACTAAGAATTGCTGACAGTTGATCAAGTTTGGCAATATATACATATGGAGTGCGCGGCCATCACTGACGCCTGTTTGAGTGAAGCCAAGTAAGGCGGCCCCTTTGATCAGAACATAGTCGCGAGTAAGGCGATATGTGAATAATTCCGAAGGAATACGCGGAGAATCTTACAAGTAGGCTATCGTGTGTGACTATAGCGTTTGTGCAGATTCCCGACCGCGTTAGGCTGCGAAATAATGTCGTTTATATTGAGTGCCTGATAAGTGAAGCCATCTGAATGTCATAAGTTGACGCCAACGGGTGACCGGTCCATTATGTGGCGTCAGACCGTCAAGGTTGTGAATCCTCCGAATCCTACCATCTTCGGAATTACACGATATTGCAACCGTTATAGCCTTAGTAAAGGTGGTATCACCGCTTAAAATAAAACGCCAAACAACTCTTGGGCGAAAGGCTTGGGAGCGAATTTATCGGAAACTAGTGAAAGGCCTTTTATTTCCTCAACGTGCTTATATAAAATCCATAGCTAGGTCCCTTTTTGCAGTTAGACCATGTAAATAGGATGCTACTTGCATAGGTACTATTTGTTAAACACACCATCGTTTGATGAAACAGTGCCAGCCCCTTGTTCACGGAGGTTTAATTTCATTGCCTAAATGGTTGATATGCTCGTATCCAGTATCACCCGGATTATATATTCTGGTACGATAACTGTTCGCTTGAATTGCCGCCAAAAATCACTCACGCTTCAACCACGAATTCTTTGATAGTGAAGATAGTTCATTATGAAACTCTTTTCGCGTCTATTCCAAGGTCTTTGCTTTGCCGTTATTGCTGGTACGGCCTGCCAGGGAGCGGCTGTCGAAAGTCAATCACTAGCCGTGAGGGCTTCTTCAAGTGATCGCCTGGTGTTTGCCCACTTTATGGTATAGTTATATCCCCTCCGCTCAAGCCCGCCGTCAACTAATACTACCAGGTCGGTATTGTTGGCAACAGACAAAGCTCTGCCGATTACGATGATGATATGAAACGAGCAAAGGCTGCTGGTATTGACGCCTTTGCCCTCAACATCGGCCGAGACACGTACACGGACACACAACTCGATTATGCCTATGACTCTGCCAACCGAAATGACATGAAATTGTTTATCTCGTTCGACTTCCATTTTTGGTCTGTTAAGGATGCAGCTGCCGTTGGGCAGACAGTCAAGAAATATGCCGACCGCCCAGCTCAGCTACGCATTGATAACAGAGTCTTTGTTTCTAGTTTTGCGGGAGATGGGCTGGATGCTAATGCTGTCCGACGCGCTTCCGGCTCCAACATATTCTTTGTTCCAAACTTTACCCCTTGGGGAGGCTCTACGGACGGGATTGATGGTGCTTTGAACTGGATGGGTTGGCCTAATGATGGGAACAACAAGGCGCCTAAAAATGGGAAGAGTGTCAGTGTTGCCGATGGTGACAAGGGTTATATGAATTGGCTCGGAAGCAAGAAATACATGGCTCGTGGGTGTTCCTCTTCCTCAAACCACAATGGATGACTGACGATTGATTAGCGGTCTCGCCCTGGTTCTTCACTCACTACGGTCCTGAGGTTGACTGGTCCAAGGCAAGTGGACTCCTCCCCTGATACGAAATGGCTAATCTGCTAACATCTTTTAGAACTGGGTCTTTCCAAGTGGCTCGCTCATCTTTGACCGCTGGAACGAGGTCCTTCAAAAGGGCTTTCCCATGATCGAGATCCTCACCTGGAATGACTATGGTGAATCGCACTACATTGGACCTCTCAAGAACAAGCATACCGATGATGGAGCATCCAAATGGGCCAATGATATGCCTCACAACGGTTGGCTGGACCTCTCCAAGCCTTTCATGGCAGCATACAAGAACAAAGACACCAACGTAGCCAGGTATATCGAAAAGGATCAACTGATTTACTGGTACCGCCGCAACCTCAAGAATCTCAACTGCGATGCTACCGATACGACATCTGGAAGAGCTCCACCCAAGCCCAATGAGAATTATTTCCAGGGTCATCCTGATGGGTGGCAGTCGATGGAAGACGTTGTCTATGTTGTCAGCCTGCTCAAGTCAGCCGGCACGGTCATGGTCAACTCAGGCAGCAACACTGTCACGAAGGAGGTTCCTGCTGGAGCTACTCTGATCAAGGTCGAGGCTGGTATTGGGAAGCAGAAATTCACTCTCAAACGTGGCAATACCATCGTCCTGTCAGACACCTCTCTTATGGATATCACTGATGTCTGTCCCTGCGGTTTGTATAACTTCAATGCCTATGTTGGTACCGTTGCTGCCGGCTTTTCCGATCCTCTTGAGAGCAGTGGCCTCGCCTCTCTGACCGTCGGCCTGCACGTCACGACTTGTCAGCCTAAACCATCTCTCGGAACCAACCCTTCCTCCCCGACACAGGCAGGTGAACCACCGAAGGTAACTGACACTGGCAGTGGCAAGGCTTGTATCGAGGGTGATGTGGCTGACGGACAGAGCGGCAACTATCTTGGCCTTTGTCAATTCACTTGTCGCTACAGCTATTGCCCTCCAGCCCAGTGCAAGTGCGTCAAATATGGTCAAGCTCAGTCACCTCCGGCCTCGAATGGACGTGAAGGCTGTCCTGCTCAAGGTCTTGGGGAGTCTTATAAGGGACTGTGCAGTTATACTTGCAACCATGGGTATTGTCCTGAGACTGCATGCAAGTACTGCTGAGTATTTATGTACCTTATTATCTCAATAAATTAGCCACGCCTTATAGATACCTTTCCCTAAGGAATCCTAATATTTAGTCCAAATATTGGAATCTTATTTCTATTTTAGCTAACTAATATGCTAGACTTAGGTAAAAAGGGTCGACAAGGCGTGGCGAATTTATTGAAAGGGTATTCATTGACGAAAGACCTGGGCAACTCGATCAGACTGGCATTGGACTGGTAGAACAAATAATGCTAAAAAGGCTTTTGTTAATTATTTCGTCAGTTGTGACAGAGAAAATGCGAATCTTCTGAGACTGTGAAAGAGGTTGAGATGGATACGAGACTAGCTCAGTTACTTGTTAAGGCTATCTGTTTGCAATGTCTTTTAAGTCCCCTAGTTAGTGGGGTATCACCTGACGTCACCTTTACTCGACATATGCACAGGATGCACCATATTATCACAACTGTGAAACTCGAACCAACCATGCCTTATCACAGTCCTTGTCTCCAATAGCGCTCAAGCTTTCTGACGCGATTCATAACCTCGTCATAGTCACATTTTAGTCAAATTCAGCTGTAGTGGCGTAGTGGCGATCAATAGGATTCGTCTGATCTTTGTCTCTGATTAAGTGAGGCGTTGGAGAAGAAATTCGATATTAATTCAGCCATTAATACACAACACCTCAAGGAATTTTGTAATTTCGTCTTTCGCTTAAAAGCCTGCCGAAATCTAAAATGACCGAGGCCTACGCACCAAACCCCGATTATGACTTTGATCGCGACTTTAAAGGATATGGTGAGAAAGGCCTGGTTGGGTTGAAGTGGCCCAACAACGCCAAAATCGCTGTCTCGTTCGCCATTAACTATGAAGAGGTAATCCTTCCCTTAGAAATAAATTTGCTACAATGAATACAGTTCTTAACCTTTATCATGTCAAGGGCGGCGAACTCTCTGTTCAAAGCGGCGATGGAGTCTCAGAGACACTTCTCCGTGAGTTTCCATCGCCACCACGCAAGAATGAGCGCGACTACAACAGTGAATCTGAGTACGAATATGGATCTCGCGTTGGCTTTTGGAGACCTTTCAGACTCTTTAACAAACATAATGAAATTCACCCTCTACGCTGTTGCTCAGGCCGTTGAACAGCAACCTGAAGTGGCAACTCGTTGCGTCGAAGAAGGCCATGATGTCGCCTCCCACGCGTATCGCTGGGTGGATTACCATGACTGGTCGGTTGAAAAGGAAAAGCAGTATATCAAGAAGGCAACCGCCAGTCTGAAGAATCTCACTGGATACGTCCCAAAGGGGTGGTACTATGGTCGCCCTTCGCCGCGCAGTCGCAGTCTCATCCCTCAGGTCTATCAAGAAATGGGCGAGGAGCTCGTATGGTACAGCGACACATACTCCGATGATGTGCCCTACTGGATCGATCTACCTGCCGAGCGCGAAAGCTCCAACCCCAAGGGATGTCTCATGGTTCCTTATAGTTACGACTGCAACGACTTCAAGTTCTACGTTCCCGCTGGCTTCAATGACCCTAGCAGCTTCTATACTCACCTGAAGAACGCCTTTGACGTGTTGTACGAGGAGGGAGAAGCTGGCGAGCCCAAGATGATGACTATTGGCTTGCATTGTCGTATTACTGGTCGACCTGGACGTTTTCAGGCGCTGAAGGACTTTGTTGAGTATATTGCGCAGAAGGAGGGTGTTTGGGTGGCTACGAGGACGGAAATTGCTGAGGCATTCAAGGCTCAGTTCCCTTACAAGAAGGGCCAGTTGGCCTGATAATGGGTTTTATCATTTTTGGTCTGGCGTTGACCAGCTGGGGTGATGGGGTTGAGTCTTGGGAACAGCCGTGGGTCTCTGGTTTGGCTGGACAGTATCGACCCCGAAAATTGAAAATACCTGATGAAGCTGCCCGGTTTCTTATTTATATGTTCTCTCTGTTCACGATAGTTTAATTCAATAACAATTTGTCTGGGCTTTTTGTATTCCGTCGTAGTTGGTTGCCCTAAAAAGCAAGTAGCCCTTGTCACAGCCTGGTATTTCTCTTGGCCAAACATATCAAAGTTTGACACATAATAGCAATAAAATCTTCTACCTTTACTTGAATTACCAGTGTTATTGTCCGAAATATTCAGTTTGATCATGGCCGAATTTTGATCGGACCTATCTCCGACTGAGGTCGTTCCATGGATCCACTTCTCTCCGCTTCGGATGCAAATATACCGACCGAGAGAAGCCGGTAACGGAAATACTATAATTAACTACCCACTTAACATCTGAGGCATTATATCCAAATAAATCACCTGAAGAGAAGCCGACCTTGTGAATACAAACGAAGATAACTGCTTCATTATTCGAAAAACCTCTCGTCATGTTAATTGAGTCATACAAACTCTCGGCAACAGACGTCGTTGCCAAAATTCGAGATGGTCATCTCTCAGTGGAGGAGTATGCGCAGTCGCTTCTGGCACGCATAAAGGAGCGAGACCATATCGTGAAAGCCTGGGCTTATATCAACCCCGACCAGGTACTCGCAGAGGCGAGGAAGTTGGATCAGGTTCCTAGAGAAAGCCGTGGACCTTTGCATGGTGTTGCGATCGCTGTTAAGGATATCATCTACACAAAGGGCAAGTCAACGAGAACCGGATGATAGGCCCATGAGCTGACCATGAGAACTCAGACATGCCGACACAGTTCAACTCTCCCCTCTATAAAGGTGACGCGCCCCAGGTTGACGCAGCCAGCATCATCATCTTGCGCAAAGCAGGTGCACTCATCCTCGGCAAGACAACCACTACTGAATTTGCAGCTACTAACGTGGGTCCTCAAACAACAAACCCGCACAACAGCTCACGTACACCTGGAGGCTCATCATCAGGATCCGGAGCAGTCGTTGCTGACTTCCAGGCCCCCATAAGTCTCGGCACACAGACCGGAGGAAGCATCATCCGTCCTGCATCTTTCAATGGCATCTATGGATTCAAACCAACGTGGAACTCCATCTCGAGGGAAGGCCAAAAGGTCTTTTCGCTCATTCTTGATACCATTGGGATTTATGCCCGCTGCGTGGACGATCTGAACTTGCTTGCCGATGTCTTTGCCTTGGAGGATGACCAGCCGGCGAATTCAGACTTCACGGTCAAGAATGGTAGATTCGCGATTTGCAAAACCATGGTCTGGTCCGAAGCGGGACCCGGAACGATTCAGGCGATGGAGAAAGGTCTTGAGCTCCTACGATCGACTGGCGCCACAGTAGAGGAGATCGAGTTCCCTGAACATCTCCAAGATTTACCCAAGTGGCACTCTACCGTCTTCGACACTGACGGCAGAACGGCCTTTCTGCCTGAGTATAGGGTAGACAAAACCCGTATCGCGGATCAGCTTGTTGATTATGTTGAGAACCGCCCCAAGATTTCGAGAGCTGCACAGCTTCAAGCTTTCGATAATATTGCAGCGGCTAGACCTGTGGTGGATGCTATGCTTTCGAGATATGATGCTGTACTCGTACCTAGTGCACCTGATGAGGCACCTGAGGGTATTGAAAATACCGGCAGTCACGTGTTCAACCGAATATGGACGGTAAGACCATCCTCATATTCACGCCTATGCGATTCTCCAAAGCTAACCTGATTCTCCTAGGCTCTACATACTCCCGTTATCAATATACCTGGATTTTCTGGTGACAACGGTATGCCAGTTGGCCTGTCTCTGGTTGTCCCCAGGTATCATGACAGGAAACTCCTTGCGGTGGGTCAAGCCGTTGGAAAGGTATTCGAGGCATCAGGAGGATGGAAAAGGCAGTCAGTTTAGCTAGATGTATTGTAAACTCTTTCCAATTCGTGTTATATACGCTCTAAAACAAATGCTATGTATATGGTAGACCATTTTACAAGTAATAGATAACTCTTCCCTCAAAAAGCCTTCTAGCAGTTCTCGAAACAGCACAGCTCTCAATCAGATCCTCCCCACTCTTCTTCACAAGAACAGGAATGGTTCCCTTGCTATGCTCAATAACAATATGTCTTGTGTTCGTGGCATCCTTCACCTGTCCTTGCATATCAGGGGATGGTGTACGCTCTGGAGTTGGGGGCCCGTCTGCGATTGGTGTGGCTGATAGGTCTGCTGCGATAGTACCCTGAATACTGACTGCGGATCCCAAGCATACGGCTCCTGTGAGCTGCAGTGTTGGGTGAGGTAGACCCATGGAGTAGGACTGCACGTAGATATCAGGAGTGTTCTTGGTATCGTCACGTCTTGAGGGTGAGCTGAGGAGGGCAATCTTGGGGGTACCGCGGGTAAGACCTGCAGCCTTGGTGCTCGTTGCTAGCCCCATATCGACAGCACCCTGACATCGAATCGCTTCTACTAGGGCGTGCTGTGTTTCAGCGGAGGCATCGGAACCCAGAATTGTTTTGAAGGCTGAGAAGCTGATCAAGACAAAAGGGTTGGCAGCGTCGATCAAAGTAGCTCGGATCTGGAAAGGAGCAATCTCGGACAATAGCGACGAGGGCTCGACGTGCAGCCATTGCTGTTTCTTTCCAGAGGGGAACAGGCTAACTGTCATGCTACCGGCGGGGTCGACAAAGGAGCACTTGATTTCGCTGCCGGGGGTCCTAACACCGGGAATAGTGAAGTTACCATCCTCTTGGACGTCACCATTGCGATCTAGCTCAATGGTTTCGACAATAACTCTGCTAGTGTTGGTGTTGAATATCCTAACATCAATCTCTGTTTGCCCAGGTTGGGGGGTAACTAGGCGCTCCTGAACTGCAAAGGGACCAACACCAGAGCTCATATTTCCACAGTTTCCCGAGAAATCAACATTCTCTTTTCCAACAGCGACTTGGACGAATGTAAAGTCGACATGTGCATCTGGGCGAGATGAGGGTGAGATGACAGCGACCTTGGAAGTCGTAGATGAACCGCCACCGACACCATCAACCTGTTTAGCATCGTTGTTTCGAGAGCCCAGAGCTGAGATGAGGTGCGGACCCCATTCAGATTCCTTTTCTGGGAGGTCTTTCCGATGGATGAAGAGGCCCTTGGAAGTGCCCGCGCGCATTAGCACGCATGATAGAGCGTGTCGTGTAGGACAAGGTTCCTTGGGAGGTTGGATCTGGATAGCCATTATGTTGTTATTGCTAGGTTATGTATGATAAAAGCAATATTCGTACTTCAAAAGTACGAATGAAAGAAACATAAGAGTTAAATAACTCGTGCTTCCCCACAGGATTTCATTTTTATCGTGAGTAACAGCCTTGGCGACTCCAGGGATAAACGTATAACTCGGAGCGCTCTTCAGTGGAGATGCCGTGGGATTGGAGTCACTGAGACGGGAAAAGACTCTCATCAACCCGCGGGAACGAAAAACGGGAACAAGTGGCAAAACGTCATCTCCCCATGAACTGAAACTCGCCCGTACTGGAGCCGTTAAACCCGAAAATGGGGTCCTCGAGAAAGGCCGCATCCTGATTCGAGGGCCAAAAAGGCTGCTGCCATTGATTCCCACCCTCAATCTCGGTTGTATTCCCTGCAACGACTCCCGGATGAGCGGCAGCGAAAGTGTTTAGTCCCGCGGGAAAGTTTTGGGGAAAATAGACAGGCTGCCCTGGCGTGTGAAGATAGTGGTCGCCGTAGACTTGAGGTATTTTTGGGGGCCCGTACATGGTTGGTTCTCCGGGGTTGAAGTCGCTGTCTCGGAGGAAGCTCTGAATGATCCCATCGATATTGATCCAGTCTGAGCCGGGAGATGGGACCGTGCTACCGGTGAGTTCGACGGGTTGCATTTCTTGATTGGGCAATGAGTTTGTGTTTGTGCTGTCCTCCGTATTTACGGTAATTTCAGGCCCTTCGTAGTTCGCTTGAGCTTGTACTTGGTGTTGCTGAGGCTGCTCACGCGATCGTATGGCTGGTTCAGCTTCTAGGGCGTCATCGGGAAGATCCTCTACCACGACCCCGTATTTACTCATGAGTCTGTGAATAATCACTGCAGCCTTTTGAACGGCCGAATTGGTCTCCTGGTTCTCTTTAAAGACGGCCAAGCATGTCATCAGATTGACATAGGCTGCGGACCCTTTTCCGTTCTTGGCGGCGATGCGGCAGTGGATTGTAGCGGCCACATATGTTGCGTAAGAGATGAGATATGGAGCTCGACGGGCAGAAAATGTCCGATGGTAGGCTCGGAGAAGACTGCAGATGCTGGAGGCTGCTGCTGAGCATTTAATCAACGAGTCCACCGAGATAGACCGAAAGGTATTGTACAAGTGACCATCGGCAACGAAGGGTCGATGCAAGAGTATTACAAGAACGTTATACATGGCACTAAAGACGTTAGTCGCTATAGCACAGACGCCTCGTTACCGGAAAACTCACTGAAGACTCAGAACGTGAGGTGGGGGAACCGTGGCATCCGGCGTATTCGCCGCTTCAGGCTTGAGATGATCTGGTAGAGTAGTATGCCAATCGCGCAACTTGCGCTGAAGCTTATCCAATACTTTCGATACCTCAGCAGGGCTCTGATCCGTTGTTCGTACCGTGTAGATGGCGCTCATAATATCGCTCATGACAATGGATAGTTTGCAGAGCGCTGTGAAGGTCGAGACGCTGTAGGCGGGCGAACCGGCGTAGTTGTTCCTGGAAGTAGAGTAGGCAAAGGGTTGCCAGAACTCTAGCTCTGAGTATGTGTCGATGAACTTGATGGGGACCATTGCGTCGGCCTCTTTGAGCGTAACAGGTCGGCCTTGATAGAGACTCTGAATCTTGTCGACCACTGTGTCTGTTAGCATCTCTTTATGGGATGATGAGAGATGACGTACCAAATGCTCCCCAGAAGACCCGGCGACGTATCTCAAGGTCCTCATCTGAGAACATGTGAGAGTTGGTCAAGTCAACATGAAGACCGAGATCAATCAGCATGCGGAATGCCAGTCCAGCATATAGCCACGCGGCACTTCGCTCATCACCCAGCGCAAACAGCGAATTAGTCATGACCAACAAAGCCTGGATAGTGGTGATGTCGCTGCGATCCAATGACCCACCAACCAACTCGCGGACCCTCTCACGATATTTCCATCCTGCAGTTCGCACATCGTTAGGGTCCTTTCGAACCTCAAGTCTGGGGCTGAATTTTGAAGATCCAAAGTAGATGGCGTTTAGTAAAAGTTTAGAGAAGTATGGACCACCGCATGCCATATCCCGCATGAACGCTGGTCGATAGGTGATTAGAAACGAATGGTGTTGACGGTTCCAGTGCAGTGAGAGAAGATGCATTCCCAGATCTGGATCAACACCGTCAAAGTCGAGCTGCCCCTTGGCGAAATTGATCTCCTCTAGCTGACCTGAAATTCTTATCAGCCCTATACTGGGTCTACAAGCTGTAAGGTGTACCCACGTTGCTTAGCTGCTTCAGCGATGAGACCACGCTCTACCCAATGATCAGGCATTCGAGGCTGGACCTCTTGCTCAACGGGCCTCTCCTGAGCATTATCTTCAAACAGGGCACTCGTTCGGCCATGATAGGTCGATTCGCCATTCGCTAGGACAAGGACACGGGCAACATTTGGATCCATGGGATGGGCGGTAGACTCGGTTGGATCCCACGACCGACGGTCATTTGTGCGTCCATCACGAGTTTGTTGCTCACTACGTTCGGGTAAACTGGCTGCTTCACCATCACCAACCGACGAGGCTGCCTCGTTGGTCTGACCCTGACCCTGACTCTGACGTCCTGTACCAGGCGACCTAGTGCGAGCTTTGGTACTACGGGTCTTTGCACGCTGATGCCTTTGCCGACCCTCAGCCTTGGTGTCATCTGGTACGGGCTCATAAACGCATTCTTTGTCGTACGTCTGGCAATTGATGCACTTGGGTCGGTCGCCATTACACTTGATCTGGGGAGTGTCGGTCAGTCTCCCGCGGGAAGCAATTCAGTGCGTGCAGGGGTCCTAGTCACTTTTCTTTTGCGACAAAATGTGCAGGCCTCGGTTGCACGTCTGCGCACACGGAGACGGGAAGTGAGCTGAGCGTCTGTGGGCATTTTCGTTTGGGTTTGCTTTGGTTGGTTGATGGAACGAAAGAGTGAGACTGACGGGAAGAGGCGGGAAGAAACCGACCTGACTTTATCCACTCGGCTCCACGGTTGATCCGCGGGTACAAGTAAAGCGCTGTCCACCTGTATTCACTGCCTACCCGTGAGCCTTATTTAGTGGCTCCTGTTAATTGATGATACTATGTCGTAAATGGTAATTAATGGCATTTTATTTATTTTTTTATTTATTTTTTTATTTTATTTCATTTTTTAATTACTTCATCCCCTCATATGTAACGTTTTGCCAAGTGTGAATTACACATTCCCCCTCAACGTGAACCTCATTCGACTTGTGCCAATATGGAAGCTGTCTCTACAACACGCCCAATTGCTCCGTCAGCAATGCCAAAGCAATTGATTACACAAACAACGCCTGCGCAGAAAAAGAAGATCACCCCTGGTATTTCTTTGGCTTCCGGTGCTGTTGCTGGAGGTATTGAAGCGAGTATCACTGTAAGTCAAATTGTGTGCTGGGGGCCTCTTTGATGGCTAAAACGTTTAGTAGTACCCTTTTGAATGGGCGAAAACAGTAGCTCAGCTCAGCACAAGACAAGCCCCCGCAGGCGTCTCGCGATCTCCCTTTGCAATTATCGGCCAAACAGTACGACATGATGGTGTTCGTGCAATCTACACTGGCTGCTCATCGTTAATCACGGTAAGCTCCCCTATTTTCCAGTATAGATCACAATCTCATCTAGTATCAAAAAGGGAACTGCTGCCAAGGCCGGTGTTCGCTTCTTGTCATTTGATACGGTCAAGGCTCAGCTCGCCGATGCCAATGGCAAGCATTCGGCAGCATCTAATATCCTTGCTGGTATGATTGCCGGAGCTGTTGAAAGTGTCACTGTTGTTACACCAACAGAGCGAATCAAGACTGCCCTGTAAGTCAACATTGAAATACGGGATTGGCGGGGGTATGAAAAACTTACACGCATCTAGGATTGACGATGCAAGATCAGGAAACAAACGACTAAATGGTGGGTTTCACGCTCTGCGAACAATCGCAGTGGAGCGAGGGTTTCGTGAAATCTACCGTGGTCTTATGTCCACTACAATCAAGCAATCAGCTACTTCAGGTGTACGAATGGGCTCTTACAACATCCTCAAAGATGTCTTCAAGTCAGATGGAAAGAACCCCTTGGTGACTTTCGGCATTGGAGCCGTGGCTGGTGTCATCACTGTCTACGCAACGCAGCCATTCGACACCATCAAGACAAGATCCCAGTCTGCCAAGGGAATCTCCATGGGCGAGGCAGTGCAACAGGTGCTCCGCGATGGTGGCGTGAGAGGCTTTTGGAGCGGAAGTACAATGAGATTAGGACGGTTGATACTGAGTGGAGGAATTGTATTTACAGCGTATGAGAATATCGCTGCACTACTAATGGGCGGGAGGTAATCGTGTCATACAACTTTAGTTAGCAACTGCTCCTCTTTGTATTTTACTGTACTTAAATAAACCTGGTTATCGAATATGACATCTCAAGCACGATCGTATCCTTTGACAAGATGTCGATATGACCAGAGGCGATTATTCTGTGTCGAGTACCAACAGTGGCCCAACACTACGGTTTCCAAAATCTGACCAGCCATTGTTGATTGAGTTTCCCCGCACTGTTCCCCGTACCGAAATCTTGGTCTAAGTGGAGTGGAGGTGAGATCGGAGTCCAAAACTGGGCTTCCCCAACCTCTTGGGCCAACTTGCCGAGTGTTTTCCACCCTAATCGTCTCACTCGCCCTCGACTAAACCGAAATCTCTCTAACCTCCGGGATTTAACGGCGCAAAATGCAGCCGAGACGGCCTTGGCATTTTGCTCAAGACCCTGGCGAGTTACTCCCGCGGGAAGAATGCTTCCCCGCAAAGACAGTCAGACGACGCTGGACTGGGTTCTCCGCGTTTTGCCTGAACCAGGTTAAGGATCCGGGTAACCTTATCGCATAGGGGACGATACTCAATTTAGTTGTGGACTAATAATTCGGCAAAAAATGATGGAGAAATCTGCCAACCTGACTTCAACCGCCATCTTGTGTATATAAGCTTGATGCCCAGATCTTATCCTTGTAATACCAAGACTGACTGTCAACTCATTACCAAGTAATATCTTGGCCGAACTTCAGCAAGCTACTTGGCGCATCAGTTTTCCCTGAGTTAGTTTACGATTCAAGCTGCCAGTAACTCCAGTCCTCACTATGGCTGCTCCGCACAACGAGAATGAGGGCCGCTTCGATGAGAAGGCCGAGGTCACGGCTATAGAGAACGCCATCAGTCCTGTAGGGCATGTTTCTCCCATTGAGATTCAGGCTCGCTTTCCCCTCCTACGAGATCTTTCCGAGACGCAGATGGCGGCCCTGAACAAGAAGGTTGTCAAAATGATTGATTGGCATATGATGCCTTGTGTTACCTTGATGTTCTTGATGAAGTAAGCCCGCCAACATATCCGCAACTCATAGACAATTGCTAACCTGTCAGTTACCTTGATCGTATCAACGTCTCCAACGCTCGTCTAGCTGGTCTCCAGGAAGATCTTGGCATGACGGATACTGTCTGGAGCGCCGGTATCTCGACATTCTATGTTGGCTACCTCATTGGTCAACTACCCGGTAACCTCCTCATGGCCAAGACGAACCCTAAACTATTCCTCCCTACCATCATGCTCATGTGGAGCGCGGGAACCATCTGCATGCCAGCTATGACCAATGGCGTCGGCTTCTGTATTGTTCGCTTCTTTATCGGCTTGATGGAGGCACCCTTCTTCCCTGGCCTGACTCTGATGACCTCCTCCTGGTACACCAAAGAAGAGTCTCCCATTCGTATGGCCGTATGGCACGCAGGCAACACTATCTCAAACATCATCTCTGGTTTCTTGGCCGCTGGTATTCTCGAGCATATGGAGGGCACTGCTGGCCTGCACGCTTGGCAATGGTTCTTCCTCATTGAGGGTATTGTCTCCATTATTGTCGCTGTCGTCTCCTTCTTCCTCCTCCCCTCGTGGCCCAACGACACCAAGTTCTTCACTGAACAGGAGCGTGAGATGGCTCAGTACCGAATCCTCGTCTCCAACGGTGGTATCGATGAGAAGGTTGGTGGAACTTGGGATGGCGTTCGTGATGCCGTCAAGGATCCCTTCACCTGGTACTTCTGCCTCATGCACTTTGCCCTCGTCACTGCTCAGAGCTTCAAGGACTTCCTACCCTCTGTAAGTATAGCTCCATATGCACTCACCAAGATAACAAGCCACTAACACTTCATCTCTCAGATCATGAAGACTTTTGGCTTCAACAAGATGACCACCTACCTCATCCAGGCTCCTCCCTATGCCCTCGCTTACATCTCCGCCTGTCTCATTGCTTGGTCTTGCGGTCACTTCATGGAGTCCACGTACCACGTTGTCATACCCATCATCCTCTCTGCAGCTGGTTGCGGTATCCTGATCGGAACCATCAACGTCGCTGCTCGATACGTCGGCATCGTCCTTCTGGTCTGCGGTACCTACAACGGTCTCAACTTACAGCTCTCTTGGGAAACAACTGTCGTCCCCGCTCCTCGTGCAAAGAAGGCTGCTCTTATTGCCATCGCAAACTGCATCAGCCAGGTCAGCCACTGGTTCAGCCCATACTTCTATCCCCGAAGCCAGGAGCCTTTCTACCGCATGGCTGGTGGCCTTCTCTTACTCGGCTGTGCGTTGACTGTTCTCTCGGCTTTCCTTGTCCGATGGAGGGCTATGAAGCTTAACAAGAAGTTGGATGAGCAGGAGGGATGGACTCCCAACTCTGGCGTGGAACGTGGCTGGCGATACAAGTACTAAGTGCATTCCGAAGACTTGTTGGCGATTTTGATTGGGGTTATCTGCTGGGATTGAGCGAGGAGGTTTGAGTTACGGTTTAGCATTATAATCCATTGTAATGAGTAATGATATCATTATTGGCGCTTCATTTTAGGAGTCTGGTATACAGAATGTGACAGGTTGCATATAACATGAACCATTAACTATCACAGTTGTGAGGGGGTTGGCTATGGCCCTCGTATGTGTTTTTATGTGTTCTTTATCAAGGTCCAGGGCTTAAAGTGCCTTTTATTTCCAACTCAAATAACAAAATAGTATGAACTATTAACGACTGCTCAGGTTTGATCAGGTGAACCCACCTAAGTGAACCATACTACATGAGATCAATGCTCCTCATACTGACGAACCTCGACTGTTCGAAGAATATGCGAGTCATCAAGGCTGGCTCCACGTCCCCTGTTCCCATCACCAACACTGCTGCCCTCTCCAGTATCATCCCCGGCACGCACATTGGTTGTGACATACGACTTTCCATCAGGAATGAGAATATTTTCATCACTTCCCAGTTCCTCGTTATAGTGGGTACTCACTGGAGGATGGCCAGTATTTCGAGATCGCTGCTTCGATGAACTCATCATCTCGAACTGAGACCTTGAGTAGTTGGATGAGTAGCCAGGCTTTTCCTTATGCAGAACTGACTTCCATAGCATAGGCATGAAGGGAAAACATGCGCACACAACTCCGATTCCGCATTCGGCGATTCTGGCTTTGGTTAGCGGCGTCTATAGAATATGAATTGAGAGACTCGCCCAGTCAGATTAATTTGTAGAAAGACGTATGTTTGGTCTGGGCTCTCTCCGTTCTTGATGATGAAGACGAGCCGAACAAGACTAAAAACACAGGCAATACCTCCGACTCCAAAGATGGCGGCAATCTTGAGCTTGGCCATTAAGCCGACTTGAAGCTTCTTCGTGAGAGGGCAAGGCAGAAGTAGTACAACGATGTCGCTGAGAAGACTGATGATGTTATCGACAAGGATGAGGACTCGTTGGTTGAAGCATTCGCCATCGGTAGTGGCGCCCCAGAACATCGATATCGGACGGCAGATGAACATCTTGAGAAACAGCATGGCAACGTAGTAAACACCCATGACAGCAAGGAAGCCGTATATCCATTTGACGTAGGTCTTATACGGGGCGAAGATATTGGCGAGGAAGTGAAGGATGGCTGCCTTGATGGCAAAGACTGTTGGACCGTAGTTGACCATGGTCGCATAGACCGTCTGCAACTCGTTTAGCTGTGTTCGTACATGGTAGGGTTGTGATATCGAGAGAAGACCTACCTGGTTATACTGAGTAATGAGATGTTCTGGTACATCCCATTGATGTAAACCTCCTCCGTATCTCAGCACTATAAGTGATTAGCATGGAGTATTTGGCTATCTTGGGAGGAATAACTTACTGAGCAGACACATGGTGGAGTATCCCATGAAGCCGATCTGGCTAAATGTTAGCAACTCATACAATGTCACAACATGGTCGACAAAGGACATACGTATCCGATAATACAAGCAACTGCATACCCAAGTTAACCAGTGGCGATCAGGAGTAACGGAGAGGGACATACCGTCGTCTATGCGAACCTTCATGGCTAGCCTGTAACGGGCCCATAGTCGAAGAAAGACGAATATGGAACATACTGCCATGGCAATTGTATTCGAAGCAATGCAGATGTAGTACAACTCCCGGTTGGGATTGTCAAAGTTTGACTCCTTCCCAGGAGGCGGTTCCAAGGCTGGCTTGACCATGTTTGTTGGTTGGCGATTCAGTCGATGTTGGAATTCTCAGACGTCTTGAAGTGAGTCCGAAGTAGTCGACATGCAATGCCAAAACCTGAACGAGGCTTGAAGAGAGAGACAGCATGGCATGGAGACATATGTATCCACAGTAGAAACAGGAATAGGAGCCTCGACAAGGCGGCGAATCCTGCTGCAGCCGAATTCCTGAACAATGGTTCATAGTGGGACCAGTTAAACCTGTCTGGTCTGGGATCTTGAGGCAATGGATGCAATAGCCGCTGGACAATCTTGTCAGGTGGCTGTTTCTTCTCAGTTCACATGGATCCGGACCAGTAATCGGCCGGTCTCGGGCGCCCTGAGTGACGGTCCATTGTTCCTGTCTCGTGCATATTTTGAGGTCATAGAGGAAAGTTCCTCGCCTGATGCCAATCTCGGTGATAGTTCAACTACAGGGTTCGATTGGTCGAAGCGTACCCAGGCATAGGAGTGTAATGGTATGTACCTGCATCAAACGTGGCAACAAGACGATCAGATGTAATATCTTTAACAACTGGTGGGGGTCTCATAATGAGACATCAAGGTATGTTTGTATGGGTGCAGCATCTCGATCCCCGATCTCCAGGAGCCCGGATGAAACAGGCAGCGTCCATCACTAGTAATAGCAGATTCTGTATATAACTTGCACATCAATTTCCGCTACTGACGAGAAAGCGGCGGAAATTACTAAATTGGACAGTATCACAACTACCCAGCCTCGGTACTGACAAAGAAAAGCTCGGATGGAAAGGATTGTCTACGCATATGCACGTTGTTCGTGCCGTTGTTACATCGCGCCCCAGACTCGGCTCATCAATCGACGATTACTGTTACATCTTCACCGGCAAGTTCCCCCCGTGTCCCGTCCTCGGCCCGTCCGTAGATGTCTCAGTTGTGGACCCCAACTTTTCTCTCTTCGCTTCGATGGTTTCGCTGATCTTATTCTTGGCGGGGACGATCCCTGTAGTTTCATGTGCAATCAAATCGCATAAAATACGCCATTGTTCTCTCCATTTAACGATACGCAAACTAATTTTAAGCGAGCAGAGAAAAAGCAATTATGCACGATCATGATACGATCCTGTACTCTCAACTGAACATCCATGTAGTAGCACTGTCACGGTCCAGATCCTGCAGGCATCAACATTAGAGAAGCAGATAAATTGCCTAGAATATAGCCTGGGCGTTTGGTGGCGAGGAAATTCCTCCCTTCATGTTGAACGGTGTTGACGAGATGAAGAACGTCCACCGATTCAGTTTCTTGCACGTCTCTGCCAATCTCTCAAGGTCAAATAATTCACCTAAACTCTATTAGTAGATGTAATTTCTATAACGAATGATCAACCTACCAATGGGCATTCCCCATCCAGCCAACATGTACTCGTGCATCAGAATGGTACCAGAAGGTGGTGGATACACCTGCAATGAACCCCGTCAATCAGTTGCCGGATAAAACGACTTTCGCCCAGACTTACCTCCCAGCTAATAGCATCTCCGGCCACAGCTGCAAATCCCGTGTTCCATATCCACTTGAGAACATCAATGGTTCCTTCAACGCCTGCATGCTGCGGGCTCGTGGTGCTCGCATATGCCTTCTTGGCTTGCACATCCATGGACTGCTCCCACTCCTTGATCACACCAATGCGTACGAGAAGAATGTCACCTCGCTGGAAGGTGATGTTGCATTCCTTGGCAATCTCCAGAATGTCTGTGAGTTTGATCGCGTGGAGTGAAAAGGTTGAGTATTCGATGCCTTTCTTTTCTGCCCATGATGCGTAGTCGATGAGAACTCCACGACCTGCATGCACAAGATCAATCCTGTTCTAATAATGATAGAAAATTAGAGACTGACCTGTTATGCCCTCTTGAGCCCAGTGTTGAATGCCAATGCGGTCGCTGGAGCGATCCAGGATCTCCTCTTTGGTGGTGCCTCCATAAAACACTCTCTCTGTACTGCCCTCCTTACGAGGCATCGAAAAGTGTCTTAAGCCATCCCACTGGCTACTCTGTTCTATTTTCAGTGTCAACGTAGTTTACCTTTAGATCAAGACTAACACAAACGTGGATTCATAACGTAGATATCATCAAACGCCACGCCGTCAAGCAACGGCACCATCTTCAGCTCACATGGTTGACGGTTGAAGCAGGCATATTCCAGCTTGTTCAAATCCCATCCCAGATTAACTCGAATCCCAGTCTTGATCTGTGTCTGGGCAGCCTGGGCCACTCGCTCCTGAGTGAGCAGAACCAGCCTACCCAGTCCTTCTTCTCGGCTGCCGGGTTGTCCAATCCAGACACGTTTTGGGTCGGGGAGTTCGTCCCATTTCTTTTCCATGAAGGAGGGATCCATTTTGTGAGAGGTGATGAGAGCGGTAACGAATTGGAAGAGTGAATGGAAGGATATTGAGATTAATGCAGTATTCAGGAGCTTGTTTATACCAACTCATCGCGAACTCCTGTGCTCTTCTTTGAACCAGTAACCGGCTGCATATCGTACGTAACAGACTGTTACATAGCTTGTCCCACATTTACTGCCAACCATGCCACCATCCGAAGTTTGAACTCTCTTGTCTCATGCAGTCAAGTGGAGATCTATATGCAATCCAGTCATCATAAGAAGCCACAGTGAATATCCCGGTACGTAACAGATCATCCGAGGTCGCCTCGCTCTTCCATGTCCCGGTAATCTGCAACCGAGCTGCGGTGGATATGAACAGGGTTGAGAAGCGAACTGATGAGTGTCAAACGACCCGAGACAACTCCTCACATAAGTTACAGCTGCCGATCAGAGCTGTTTTTTTCCTTTTGTTTTGCTCAAAACTCGTTTCCTCTTTTCTTTTTTTGTATCATTCTCGAATAGTTTGACGGAACCTGCTCCATCACTTCGACAATGCCGCAGGTTGGAAACCAGACGAGCTTGTACAACAAGCTCGTCATCACTTTTGTTGCAATTGGAGGCACCGTAAGTCGATCCATTTATGCATATTTCTCATATCACGAGTGAGAAGTCAACCCAGTCTGAGACATGCTAACATCAACTCACAGACATACGGATATGCCGCTTCTATTATCGGAAGCACCATCGGACAACCTGGCTGGTATCAATTCTTCAATCTACCTACCGATGGCGAACCGGGCTATGATACTATAACCACGCCGGCAATTGCGACTGCCAATGGACTCTTCGCTGCGGGAGGCTGTTTTGCATGCCTTGTGCTTATGTGGGCTTGCGACTACTATGGTCGATTGAGAAGTATTCAGTTTGGATGCGCTCTAGGTATTGTTGGTGGTATTCTCCAATGCGCTGCTCAGAACCTTGCGTAAGTTCGATGGTCCAACCCTGGCTACAACACAATCTAACCAGGTTTTCCTAGTATGTTTCAAGTTGGACGATGGATCATGGGGATGTGCGTCGGCCTGATGGCTACCGTAACACCGATGTATCTCTCCGAAATGTCGAGCCCTCTCGCACGTGGCTGGCTCGTCGGACACCATGCAATGTTTCTCGTCTTTGGCTATATGCTGTCCTCTTGGATCGGCTTCGGCGTCTACTTCTCCACGAATCTCGAGTTCGGCTGGCGATTCCCATTAGCCTTCCAGGTGTTCCCTCCGTTGGTCCTTCTTCTCGGCTCTCCCTGGATTCCTCGTTCACCAAGATGGCTCATGTCAAAGGGGAACCATGAAGAAGCAAGGGCTGTCTTGATTCGTCTCCGCAAATCGCCCAATGATCCCGAAGATCTGGTTGCTAAAGAGGAGTATCATCAAATCGATAAGCAGCTACAACTCGATGCGAAGAAACTTGAGGCGTATGGAGGTAGTCCTTGGAAGGCAGTGATACAGAAAAAGAGTTACCGTAAGCGTATGATCATTGGGTTCATGACGCAATGGGGTGCTGAGTTTGGTGGTCCTCTCATCATTGTAAGTGTTGGCTGGCTTTGCAGAAACTTTCGGTAGCTAACAAGATCAAGAACAACTACGCGGTGATTCTATACACCAGTCTTGGCCAAACTGGTTACATGCCGCTTCTGCTGTCGGCTCTATGGTTGACCACGGCTGGTCTGATCTATAACCCAGGTGGTGCCTGGCTCCACGATAAGGTCAACTCTCGTCGAAAGATGTACATGACTGGCTTTGTTGGAATTGTTATAACCACATCAGCCTACTGCGCCATGGTTTCCTTGTACGCCGGAACAGATAACAAAGCAGGCAATGCCATTGGTGTCATGTTCCTGTTCCTGTACCTTGCCTTTCAGGGAACCTTTTGCAACACCACTATGTACCTCTACGTCTCGGAAATCTTCCCGACTGAGATCCGATCGATCGGGGTTGGTTGGTCACTGTTTGGACAGTTCGCTGGTATGTCTTTCTTCATCTCAATGCAAGAAAATTCGACTGACACATATAGCCACCATTATTCTCCTCCAGTCAGCGCCCATCGGCTTCAACGCAGTTGGATGGAAGTACTTTCTTCTTATCATCTGCTGGAGTGTTGTATTTATTCCTGCCATTTACTTCTTTTGGCCCGAAACTGCGAGGCTATCGCTGGAAGAAATTGGTAAGCAATTTGGTGATGAGGTTGCTGTGCATATCACGGATGCGACAGATGAGGAACGTGCTGTCATTGACCGGCAGTTGATGGGAGGGGACTCCAGTGAAAATAAAGCTCCCGAGAATGGTGCGAATGAGATCCCCTCCAGCAACAGCAGCCAATATGTTGCGAACAAAAAGTAGTTAGTTGACGAATGGATATTGATGTTTGAAGTCTCGGGTGGAATCAGGCGAGCATTTAGTCACTTTCGATGACTTCAATATTGACTGAATACACATCGTGGAACAATACTTGGAATTGGTCAAATAACGTAGCATTTTTGATAGAAGACAATTGAAGCGTGTACCAAACATACGTGGATGAATAGTTCGTGCAACCCTTTCCTTATCCCCGGTAACTCTACTCATCACCTTCATCAACGAAAGAAATTGCCAATGCCTAATCTGACCACTGGAACGATTGAACCAGCATTCTGATGCTGGGGGTAGTACGTGGCAATTGTGATTTGTGATAAGCAGCTAATATTGCATCACTAATGCCGAGCATTCATGTCGTTCACCAACAACACAACCCTGGTCAATTGATCGACATGCTGCATAGGGGCCTCCAGGGTGTCTAGCATCTTGTCTCTCCTCTCATCGTCGGGCTACCGGGGAACAAACGGTCGGGATAGGACCCTTGATCTTAATGAGGGGAAGTTAATATTGTGCTACTGCACCTAGATCGCCCGCCCACCGTCTACATCTAGATTGACACCAGTAATGAAAGATGCCTCTTCACTGGCAAGAAACACGGCAGCTTTCGTAACATCTCGAATCTCTCCCATGCGCCCAAGCGGCACATTTCCCAGCGCCTTCTGGACCTCCGGAGTAATCTCCTTGCCAATAAACTTTGGAAGCAGACCTGTCATAGTCGCCAGGGGACAGATGGAGTTGACACGTATTCCATCCGGACCATATTCCGCTGCAAGCCCCATGGTAGCCTGTAACACAACGTCTTGGCATTAGTCTCTTTTCTCGTTTCGTTTTCTCTTTGTGTCTACCGGGATAAAATGAAGAATGGGTCATGGGTCAACTTACGTTTGCAATTGCAGCTTTGGATGCATTGTACCACACAAGGCCTGGTCGTGGACGATGAACGCCGACAGAGGCAATGTTGATCATGGTACCTTTGGTGCCTTGCTTCTTGATCTGAGTGGTAAAGGCGTTGCTGCCGAGAAAGACACTCTTGACGTTGACGTTCATGACCTTGTCGAATTCCTCCTCGGTCACCAGATTGGTGCTCTAACGGTAATGGTTGTCAGTCTATTCTGCTGCATTGATTGAGCTATGCTGTGCAATTAAACCCACCTTGTTGTCGTAGCTTGTGCCCGCATTATTGACCAGAATATCAACTTTTTCCCAAAGCTGCACTGCCTTCTCAACAGCGCTCTGCCAATCTGATGCTTTGGTGACATTCATAAGCTGGAACGCAAAGGATTCAGATGTCGCTGCCACTTTCTGACCTGCATCTTGGTTGATATCGCAGACGAGAACTTTGGCGCCCTCTTCGACAAAGTGTTCAGCGATTCCTTGACCAAAGCCAGATGCGGCACCTGTCGAGGTCTTGTCTCAGCTTGGAGTTGGGGGGACTCAACAAAGACTACTCACCAGTGACGATGGCAACTTTACCATCTAATCGACCCATCGTTGCGTTGTAAGTTGGTTAAACAGAAGAGCCTAGAGAGTGGTACTGTGACTTGCGTTAGAGCAGCCTGATAAATATATCTGTATCTCCGGTCTGGAGTTGACCAGAGAAGTACTCCCAGATCCCGATCAACATCCGAGTGGCGCAGATCTTTGCCGTCTTGAGTAGGTAACCTAATAATGTTGGTAGGTGATCAAAGAGCGGGGAAGCTTGCAATGACCGTTACTCTAACCAGGGTGTTATGTGCATACCCTGGAGATGACCTTATGACGATAATTGCCCACGAGCTTGATCAATTTTTGACCATTTGAAGAACTTGTTCTCATGATTTGAAGATCGAAGATCGTACTGATATTGCCTGACTTTTTACTCTAGCCCCCTCATCTTCATCTTTCCACCTGTCTTGAAGCCATCCATCATCGACGCCCAGTCTCACGTCTAACACCAATCATCATGGCCTATACCCTCCCTTTCAAGGTATGAACACTCAGCAATTCTTCAAAAGCATGGAGATAGTTTAGCTCACAGTGCACAGCTCAATTCCCCCGATCTTCTCATCACCGAATCATACGTTCAAGGGCAAACCAAATGCGCTATCTCCGGTGCCACCTTTGATGTACTCGGTAAGCCCTCACTCACTACAGCATTTCACCGAGCTCACACGACATCCAGACCCTGGAACAAACCAGCCATGGACCAAAGTCACCAATAACTCAGTCGAAGATGTCGATTATACCGTTCAAATCGCACACAAGGCATTCCAATCCTTCAAGAAAACATCACCACGAGCACGCGCCCAGTGGCTTCTCAAGTGGGATGCTCTCATTCGCGAGCACAAGGCTGATCTAGCCACGCTCTTGGTGTATGAGACAGGCAAACCATATGCCGAGGCAATTGGAGAGATGGACTATTCCTTGACTTTCGTTGCTTGGTTCGCGGGCGAAGCAGAGCGGATTCAAGGCACCTGTTTTGCTCCAGCTGCGCCAAACAGACGGGTTATTACCATCAAGCAGCCACTTGGTGTCGCAGTTGCATTGGTGCCATGGAACTTTCCAGTGGCCATGGTCCTTCGAAAAGCGGCTGCGGCATTGGCAGCTGGATGCACAATGGTGGTGAAACCGTCACCAGAAACGCCAGTTACTGCCATGGCCCTGGCAAAATTGGCTACCATGGCTGGATTCCCTGACGGTGTTCTGAATATCCTGCCGACAAGCCTGGAAAATACGCCATCGTTGAGTGAAGCACTCTGTAAGCATGAACTGGTCAAAAAGGTTACCTTTACAGGATCAACACGAGTTGGAACCCTTGTTGCGAATCACTGCAGTCTTGGTCTCAAGAAGGTTGTTCTCGAGTTAGGAGGCAATTGTCCTTGTTTGATCTTCGATGACGCCGATATCGAAGCAGCATTGCGTGAAGTTGTCGGTCTCAAGTGGCGCCACGCCGGTCAAGCTTGCGTTACAGTCAATCGATTCCTGGTCCAGTCTGGGGTATATGACAAGTTTCTGCAGCGCTTCGTGGAGGAGACTGCCAAGTATGTCATTGGCCATGGAGCCGCTGAAGGGACTACGCTTGGTCCTGTTACTAAGCCTGAGAGTCTGGACCGAGCTGAGCGGCTCATCAAAGATGCTGTTTCCAAAGGTGCACGGATCGTGACGGGAGGAAATCGCGTTTCTCCCAAGGGAGGTGAAGGGGGCTATTTCTTCGAGCCAACCATCCTCGCTGACATGACTCATGATACACTCATATCATGCGAAGAATGCTTTGCGCCAATATCTTCTTTTTACAAATTCGAGACAGAAGAAGAAGCTGTCAGCGCAGCCAATGATACACCAATGGGCCTTGCCAGCTATGCGTTCACCAAGAACGCCGATCGTATCTGGCGTCTATTTGAGAATCTTGAGGCTGGAATGATTGCTCTGAACACTGGTGAGTATTCTTTCTAGACACAAGTGACGTGTGCTTACCCAAATACTAGGCAACTCTTCGGCGGCTGAGTCACCTTTTGGAGGCATCAAGATGTCCGGTTATGGAAAGGAAGCTGGAAAGGATGTGGCTGTCAGCGAATACATGGTCTCCAAGACAGGCACTCTTACGGTGGATGGACTGGTGTAGCCAATCAGCTGAAGGTTTAACAATGAAGCCTGGAGGGATTCTCACCCGCATGATGTTATCGTAAGACAAATTGACATACCGTATCATCGTAATAAATTAGGCACGCCGTGTAGATGCCTTTTTCCGTGAGAAATCCTGATATATAATATAAATATTGGGTCTTATTTCAATTTTAGCTAATTAATAATCTAAATTTATGAAAAAGATCTATAAGGTATAGCTAATTTATTAATACCAATACAGAACCTAGATAAAGATATGCCTAATGGTTATTCATTAGCCAATAATAATAATACGCCAGGGAATTGCTCACAGGGCTGAAACAATGCATATTGCACTCTTACGAGGCCTGACACGCTGAGTGAGATCGACTTGATACAGATGGGAACTGACAAAAGTATCAGCTCACCGTTCTCTAGTACGAGGAATCTAATTTAAGCAATCGCCTACTCCCACAAGTATTTTCGAAGTATTTCTCAAATCCTTTCGAAAAATCTGTATTAGAACCTCGTCCTTGACCACCAAGATGGAGATAATTCCTGTTTCCTGGAGCGATCAACTAAACTCGATACCAAGCCTCCGTACACGAACATTCTTCATCACTGATCATCCAGTCGATGAGCAAATCTTGAAGAAAGAACTTGATAACCTGATTAGAAAGCACTGGCGAAAATTAGGCGCGCGTCTCTTTCCATCTCGTGAAAACACGGGATTAGAGTACCATCTGCCACATATTTTCCCAGACGACTATGAGCTATTTAAATGGTCGTCGGTCAGTGCTGGATATTCCTACGGCCATGAATATGAAGTGGCAACCAATATGCATCCGCGAAATGGTGTAGTCTTCCTCCCAACCGTGGACAGGATCGAAAGACTGGTGCGACCTCAAGATTGGCCCTTGGAGCAGAAGGATGACCCGCCAAATTCACCGCTACTGTATATTCATTTGACAAAGTACAGCGACGGCGCAGTCCTGGCGATGAATGTGCCTCACGTCTTTGCTGATCAGGGTGGAGTGGCCAACATAGTGAAAGCGTGGCTGGCCGTCATCGAGGGAGAAGCACCGGCAGAAATGGTCGGGTATAAGGAGGATGTACTGGGAAGTAAAGGGGCTTCCAGCTTCCAAGTTAAAGAGAGCGATAGAAACAGAAGAATGCCTATTCGCGGCAATAAAGATCGGCCATCGGGGATGGGAAGGATTATTCTTAACATGTTTAAGCAGGTGAAGGAGCCGGTGAAGGAGCAGGCTCATACCATTTTCCTACCTCTCGAAGTGGTTAGTAATTTGAGGGAGAAAGCGAAAAAGGCACTGCACGGAAAACACATGCTGGTGAATGAGATCAATGATGGCGACATCATCACGGCAATCTTCACAAAGGTAAGTGTTCTACGACTTGGGAAAGAAAGATACGCTAAATTATAATCAAGCTCGCCAGGATACATCTCACTTCTAAATACAACATTTCCCTCTCCTCAACTATTGATTGTAAGTTCGATCAAAGGTTTCATATGAGTATTGGCTAACAGGTCAAGTGCGAGACTGTATCCCGGACCTAAAAGGCAAAGCCTTCATTCACAACGCGGTGCATTATGCGACGGCCAACTTTGCGATCAGGTCCTCAACTACATTGCAAGAGATAGCCCTTCAACATCGCATAGCCATCAACAAGGCCCTAAGAGAAGATGAAATCCAGGCTGCAGTGAGCACTGTCCGAGAGTTCGCCAAGTACGGACAGGCCATGCGTATCTGTGAACCTCACCACAAGCCCTACATTTCCTCGGACTGGAGTGCCTTGTGGCAAGGAATTGACTTTTCTAGAGCGGCTCCAGAGTCGTACGACATAACGAGATATAGGAAGAACCTCCTTGTGTTGGGCCAAAGCAAGATGCAGGGAGATCCAGGACGATGTAAGACCACTAACACATTCTTTAAGGATCCAGACACTGACTTCGTAATAGATCGCGTCTCCATTATGTGTAGGACGGATGAGGGCTTTTGGTGCGACTTTGCTGCTCCTCTCAAGGCTATGGCTTTGGTTGAGAAATTCCTTGAACGGGATCCTTTCTTGGAGAGTCTCTTGGGAAATGCTGATATGGGGAACAAACCTTGAGTATAGTACGAGTAAGACTGCTCCAAATCTACATCTAGTTGATAAGCCTGCGATATAAAAAGCGCCCCAAGCCCTGACGTAAGAACATATTCATCAAATTGTAAGCTATAACGAGAAGCACAGCCGTGATAAAAGCCAATCGCAGAGCTCTAGGGATTTTGAACAGCCTTGTTCCAAGTGTCGTCAATGGCCTTCCAGTACCTCTCCGGATTCTTTCTCATATGCCCAACATGTCCACTCTCAAACAACTCTCCATCAGTCACATAACCGCACTCGCGTGATCGAGCCATATGTCCTTCAATATGTTCCCACGGAATAAGAATGTCGTCCTTGCCGTATAGGAAAAGTCGCTTGCTTTGCTTGCTTTCCCAGGCTTCATCGTTGAAGATCCTGTCACTGAACCGAGGAGTGGACTCCCTTCCAGCAACATAGTCAAACAGGTGAATCATGCAAAAGAAGATTCCACACAGTGTTTGCATTACGAAAAATGGCACGGGGATCTTGGATCCGGACCCAATAGCCATAGCGTTCGACCATCGTTTCAGGTTAGCCCAGTTGAGCTCTGACGTTCCGGGTGTAGAGTCATAAATCTCCAAAGTGTGAGGCATTGGCTTGTTGTAGAGCTCCTTGTAGGCGTTCAGCGACGCTGAAAAGTTGATGGCTCCAGAATTCGACAGGACATGGAACAAGGCGAAGCCTTCTGCCTCATGGTCTGAACCCTTGGGGAATACTTCATGTACAAGCGGCATCATATCCTCCGTTCGTTTAGACAAAGGGTCGAAAAAGCCTTTGAAAATGGGTGACAGGACTGCGATTTGTTTTGCCTGTGGATAAAGCTGTCGATAACCGTCGGTGAACTTGGAGACATGTTTTGGGGGGGCATCACCCCAGCCATAGACGACGACTGTACGGGGATGATCCGGGTTTGATCCAGTACCGTTGAGCTCCTCGCCATTACGAACAAAGATTCTATCAGATAAGGCTGTGAAGCCTGGAAAGATGCTGGCTCGTGTGGTTTTGCTCATATTGTCCAGAGTTTCAAGGTGGTTGAATAGCGTGTCAATTGGGGAAAACAGGATTGGAAACGCGTGGCTTTATACTAGATCATCCGCTTACCGAGAATTGTTGGGTTTGAATCCGCATAAGCTTATCACATTATCCAAGGAAGAATATTGGTTCAAGATGGATAAATACCTGATAAATGCCGAGGCGGATGTAAAAATGACCGTCTTACGTGAGATCGTAATTGAAGCTTCATGATTGCTCCGTTACCGAGATATAGCTGTTGAGGCACGGTAAGTGTAATGGGCTGACGTTTCCCCGTAAGCGCTATCTTCTGGGTCAAATATTGGCCATTGTGCGAATGTATTACAAGAAAAGGGTCAGAGGTCAGCAGTCTCACTAGTATGTTACGGGCGCTTGAAGGGCCTTGGCAACACGCAAATAATAGGCATCATGCTTTTGGCTCACCCTCATTGACGAGCCAATTATGAGAGTAGAAAGGAACAGCGGAGGTGCGAGGAATAAAAGGGTTGTATTAATATTATGTTCGAACTGTAATTGTTCTCTCATTACTGTATATAAACTATCTACTCCCACCTCAAGGCCCTTACGCAATCTCGACAGACTTGATGGACTTCCGGTATCATACAAAGTCGGCCTCTCCTCGCTCCGAAGTTGAGCTCCGAAGTGGGGTATCGGAATAGACAACCTTGGTCTCAACCTTTTTGACGATACCGTTTTCCCATTCAGGTCTCTCGTGATAAGAATCACGTGGAGGTAGATCATTGAGACGCACATGACCAGTTCGGTTTGCACTGATCAATGTTGTCATCCGGCCGGTGTTTATATCCTCTCGACCTCTTTGACCATATCGGCCGCCTACAGTTGGTCTGGTAGTTGGGTCTATGGAGCTCTTGACGATATGACCCAGAAGAGACGCCACGTTCATCTCGATGTATAGCTTCAGAAGGTAGACGAGTTGATGGAATTGGACGTAGCTGCTTATGCGTTAATGACAGTTTGTTATGGCATGAGAAGGGATGCTTACACCACAGGGCTTGGAAGGAATGTAGCCCCCATCAGGACGCAATCCAACGTCACAGAGATGACAAGCATAATGACGTTGAAATGGAAGAGTTCGATATACTTTGTGAGACCACAGGCGATGAGCCTAGATCGAACAAGATAGATGAAGTAAATGTTGAGGGCGAAGTCAACAATCAAGAAGACTGCCTTTTCGGTTCGGTCCCAGACAATGTTGATCTCTTCGTATAAATGTGTGATCTGGAGGCGGGCGGGAACCCAGATACAAAAGCCGCTTATGTTGATAAGAGTGGCGATGATGGCAACTCCCCACTTGACCCGGTTGATGTTGGTCTTGTTGCCCAGAAGAAGCGATATACGGTTGATGATGATCTGGAGAGTAAACTGAATCTGCATGCTCCAGGTGACAACTGCAAGGAGGGGCTGTCAGCGAATGCCAAGATAGTATAACGAGTCATTGAGTACATACTAATAAAGAAAAAGACCCAGAAGCTGAGCGTTAGATATCGAGTCAGTATGCAATCCAGAATAGTTCTAAGGTCGCCACAAGAGACTAACCTCGGTGGGGTGAATCCTCGGAGCCAGCAGTAGGTGATAATTCCCATGCAGTTGCACCCAGTCCAGTCAAGCCAGCACATGATGATATATGCGCTGAAAAGCTTTCCCCTCCTGTATGCGGACATCGTCTGCTTGATGGCCATGGAGGCCGTGAAGATGGAGCAGCCCAAGCTGAAGCCAAAGATGAGACTGACGATGTTCATCTCCAGCTCGTTGGGCCTCTCATCGTGATACCACGGAGGAATGAGAAATCCCGTCATCTTGTCGCGGGCAAAAGGACCAAGATTCGGAGTATGAGGGAGATGTATTTTGCTAAAATAGACCAAAATCGATGCCGAGAGGGACACAATAATTACGAGACAGTGGAACTCATCTGGGAAGGTTATCCATGATAAAGAAAGTCAAGGGGCCCTTGATCAATTCGTGATAAATGATTGATCCTCTGCTGCGAGTCAGTTCTGAACGCCACCAACAGGTGTTTTCTATGTAATGATCGCCCTCAGATCGCTTAGCGCAAAACAATCATCCGCAGCGTATCCCTGACTAATGCCCCGGTTCCCCAGGTTTTGGGGATTCATCTTTGATCATAGCGGGACTAGCGGTCATAACAGTCATCTTGAGATCTGCGGTTCTCGATTCATGCTCATTACCGGCGGAGCAGACATCCGGCGTGTTGCGAAAATCAGCTGTTCCCCTGCCGCAGGGAATTACTACAAACATCAGCTCTCAACTGATGCACTCAGCGTGTGACCAAAAGTCTCTTGGGTAATGGTCTAGACTCGTAAGCGACGGTCTTTCCGCCGCCTGTTATCGAGCACCGTCGTCGCGGAACCATCAATATGGATTTTGATCGTATCATAACAGTAGTATTGGGTGACATCCGCCAAGAGTCGGCGTCGTAGGAGATACGGCTGTAACGGCTGATTGACTCGTTTTCTTTTAGCCTGTAGTCAGCAATTACCTGGAAAGCAAGCCACTCTGTAATAGGGATTATCGGAATGTCTTCAGTGACCAGGAAGAGGTCAATGTCAAACTCTATTACTGCCCCTGGCCTTGTAAGGATTGACATGCCGGTAGGCCTCATTACAGTGACCCCAATGGCGGCGTTTGACTTTGATGGTAGAAGGAAAATCGAACCACTTTTTGCTTGGGCATAGAGTTCCGCTATAGGTCCAAGAGCGCCACAGAAGTGCTGTCGATGAGCTAGAATGGCAATCTTCAACGCTAACCCTTCTGCTTTGGTCGTAATAGACGCCACAGGTTCGACCTTAACATGGATGATCGCCGTTACTACCTTGTTTCACCTTGTCCGGGGAGATAGGAGGCGCTTTAATTCGCTGACGATCCCGGTAGTTATTTTCAGGTTCGTGGCGATCAATGCCTTGAATCTGGTTGCTCGGACCTTTGTGGCTGCTCTGTCGAGTAATGAGAACAGTCTATCCTTTATTTCCATTTGTAACAGAAAACGTCTGCACCAGCCACCGTTCTTAATTTGGTAGTCGACTCCGAAGTTATCTCTGTCCTCTTTGCGAATAATAACAGCCAAACAATCAAAAATGGAAAGGTCGCGATTAGGGAGCGTAATCTTGAGCGCCGCCTCAGCCCTACCAACATCCATTTCTAGCAGGGAGCACAAATACGCATCAACGAGTGGCCCGTTCTTATATTCAGCCTCAATATCAATTTCCCACTTTCCCACCGACTATCACATGTTATCTCACCGCCAAATATTCCTAGATCGACCGCACGAATGAATTTGGCTTGTCTTTCTTCATAGGTTCACGTATTATTGAGCACTACTATCGTATCTTTTCAGTAAATTGGCCACGCCTCGTGGGTCTCAAAATCCAGTTCTAGCTAGCTAATCAGCCCATAAAAATAGATAACACGCATGTGATAGCTTTAGACTGCATTTAGCTGGTATTTGTACCATAAAGCCGGCTTACAACCACTTCATCAAATCATATAGCTAGAAAGTCAAGCCTGGCTCACGAGGCGTCGCCAAGTTGCTGAAAAGATACCGGTACTTCGGAGTCCTGGCCTGCCTACTCTTGTCTCGGGCGCTTTCGTCAGCTGGTAGCTACTGCTAGAACTCACCTATTCCTTTAACAAAAACAAAAGGTGTGGAGGGTTAAGTGAGTCCAGACAATTGAAACCCTGCATCATCAGGAACAGACCCTTCGCACGCTATCGAACCGTCCAGACAATCACGTACAGTACCGGCCCTGTCATCCGGTGCTATACTACCACTACCGCAAGCCACTAGTCCCTGACGAACCCCTCACTGCCAAGGACTTAGTTCCAACGGAGCTACTAACGGAGAACTGGGGGGACACGGGACGAGGACCCTACAAACACAACGGCAATTTGTCTCTACTGTTCCTCTGGATAGATGTTTCGACGCATATCGTACTTTATCTTCGTGTTTGTCCTTTTTCTTCGTTTCAAACTTTCCTATAAATCTGAGAACGATCAAGGTGACACTGCACGTATTTACGTTTGCTTGACAACACCAGGCGTTTATGCAGGCGTCTGCAACAATATATGTATAACGTCGAGCACAGTACACAAGCCATGTGGTTGCGATGGGTCGATGACGCATTCTTTAGCATTTTTTCTAAATTGAACAATTATCTTTTGAGAATCGTATCGTCACGAGACAGGTATTGAGCCAATTGGGATTATCGTGAATTTAAGAATATGATGCGCATGTATCTAGGACAGATGCCCTATGATTATTGGCTGGATTTCTATTAGCTCTGTTACTTGCCCCTGACAGCCAATTAATTGTCTTGCAGAATTAGACTCCCTTAATTGGGAGCTGCCTCTGCGAGAGTGTAGCTCAACTGACCATTGCCCCCCTTGGCATCCGACTATTGCTATTGGTCTTTATGGCTGCACGTGACTTATATATCACTTTATATGTTTATTTCTATCTTAATTAAGTTTCTTCTTGATTTATTGAAGTCTCCTAGTATAGATATCTATTTATTTAATTTCTTGGTATTTCTTTAGTATTTTTTAAAATATAATCTTTGTATTTTTGAGATAGAAGACCTACAGCAATGGTCGGTTGAGATGCAGTCTCTGCCTCTGCATTGTCATATTCTATACTAAACCCGGCTGTTGCTTGGATTGGTGCACAGGGTTACAATAATCTTATATGCAGCGGGTCCGTTATATGCAACAACCGCCAGACAAACACGTCAGCTGAGATCAGCGCGGCTAGGCCGACCTAAATGTCGAGCTTAGTGTTCAAGTCAAGACTTATTTAATTGTAGAAACATAACTCATCTATTAAACTCTGCCTAGAAGCTACTTTCCTTTGATTTATGCTTCTTTAGAGCCGCAACTTAGTAGGTTGCTTATGCAGTGCCTTTTTTGACAAAGGCTCCTTAATCCTACTGACAGTGTGTCAGCCTTTTCCGTTTCTGTTTACCTGCTGATGCTTCATGCAGCTAATTTCACAGCATGATTCATAATCCGTCCTGCAGTAGCAATTTGAGGGGGAAGTCTAAGCGATCCTATCGGGACAGTGCTTGAACTTTATACTTTCAGATCGGTGGAATTCGACGCCGTGAGTGGTCATGAATTTGCCAAGGTCCACGCGATGGAATTTGATGAAACTTCTCGGCAAGGATTCTACGCAGCACGTAGCCATTTATGGTTATTGACTCCCAAAGGCCCGAATTACCAATGTCGCAACGCATGAAATCCCAGTATCAACAACAATCCGCCTGGAAATATAACAGCTTAAGGTTTGCCCTCAAGAATTAAGCGTCAAAGTCTTCAATAGGAAATTAGTAGACACGGAATGATTTTTGTGATGAAGCCATGAAGCGTCTTACATCTCTTTTGATCGGGTTCGCAGCGGTCACCACGGTGACTCTTGATGACTGCCCTGGCTACACGGCCGAAAATGTTAAGAATACTACATCCGGGCTTACTGCTAATCTAAAACTAGCTGGTAAAGCATGCAACATCTATGGGAAGGATCTTCATGATTTAGAGCTGATTGTTGAATACCAGACTGGTGAGTGCTGAAAAGCAATGGCTGAATTATGAGTTTGGCTCACTGGTGGAATAGATCATCGTTTACACGTGTTAATTCAGGATACCGATCAGGCAGTGTATCAGATTCCTGAATCAATCATTCCTCGGCCCTCGCATGGCAAGTTTGACGCCGATAAATCTGATCTCGTATTCACGTTAAAGGAGAAGCCATTTTCTTTTACCGTATCTCGACGAGATTCGGGAGAGGTCTTGTTCGATACAAGCAGCAACAAACTGATTTTTGAGACGCAATATCTGCGCTTGCGCACGACTCTGCCATCAGAACCTCATATTTACGGCTTTGGCGAGCATTCAGATTCCTTTCAGGTACCTACAGAGTCTCCATACCAAAGAACCCTATGGAACAGAGAAGCGCCCTTTATCCCCAGAAACACGAATCTCTACGGCAGCCATCCATTCTATCTCGAGCACCGAAAGTCTGGAAGTCATGGCGTTTTACTCCTAAATTCGAACGGTATGGATATCAACTTCAACTCAACGTCCGATGGCCAAAAGTACCTTGAGTACAACACTCTCGGAGGGGTTTTCGACTTTTACTTCTTCTCAGGTCCTACTCCGACAGACGTGAGTGAGCAGCAAGCAGAAGCAATGGGTCTTGCCGCCATGGTACCCTACTGGTCACTCGGATACCATCAAGCGAAGTACGGCTATTGGGATGTAAACTACCTGGCCGAGGTTGCCAGCAACTATTCCCAAGCCGGAATTCCTCTTGAGGTACTCTGGGGTGACATCGACTACATGGACCACCGTAAGGTTTTCACAACTGATGCCGAGCGTTTTCCTATCCCAAAAATGCGAGAGCTTGTTCATACTCTGCATCACCGGCAACAACACTGGGTCATGATGCTTGATCCAGGAATCAGCACTGATAGCGACTACAAGTCGTTTCAGCGAGGTGATATGGCAAATGCCTTTCTCAAGGCCGACGATGGAAGTAATTACCGGGGCGTGCAGTGGGCAGGCGAGGTTGTGTGGCCAGATTATCACTCTCAAGGTGGTCATGATTGGTGGGTCAGTGAGATGTCAAAGTTCTTCAACCCGGAAACCGGACTTGACATTGACGGTGTTTGGAATGATATGAACGAAGTATCCAATTTCTGTCCAGACATTGATTGTGATCCAGCCAAACATGCTGCAGATACAAATACACCCCCGGAGCCTGAGCATCCCAGTCGACCAAACACTGGTCGACCAATTCCTGGCTTCCCAGATAGCTTTCAACCCAAAGGCTCCATCACAAAACGTCAAGACGTCACTGGAAAGAAGAATGGGCTGCCAGATAGAGAATGGTTCAATCCGCCGTACGCTATCAATAATGGACTCGGAAATATTAGTCACAATACGCTTTGGACAAACATCACCAATCACGACGGTACTCGGCAATACGATACTCACAACCTCTATGGACTCAACATGGTCAAGGCAACATACGACGGAATGATCAAAAGAAGGCCAGGGAAACGTCCCTTCATCCTCACTAGATCGACATTCCTCCATTCAAGCGCATGGGCCGCTCACTGGTTTGGGGACAATAACTCTACATGGTCTGACTATCGAGTCTCCATCACCCAGATGCTGGGGTTTGCAGCAATACACAACTACCCAATGGTGGGATCAGATGTATGTGGCTTCAACGGTCAGGCCGAGGAGCGGATGTGTCAGCGCTGGGTCCTCCTTGGTGCTTTCATGCCTTTTTACCGCAATCATGCGGATATCAGCGCGCCATTCCAAGAATTATACTTGTGGGAATCTGTGACGAAAGTAGCCAAGAAGGCCATCGATGCCCGCTATCGTCTTTTGGACTACATCTATACCGCACTGCATCACACCAGCGCCACTGGAAAGCCGAGCGTGAATCCTTTATTCTTCTTGTACCCTTCTGACAGCAACACATTTGCTATCGATCAACAGTTCTTTCTTGGAGACTCGCTTCTAGTCTCTCCAGTGGTTGATGATGATGCGACCTCAGTAACCTTTTACCTACCAGATGATGTATTCTATGACTTTTGGACGTATGAACAAGTTCAGGGTAAAGGCGAAAGTATTACCTTGACGGATGTCGGCTACGATCAGATTCCTGTCTACATTCGCGGCGGTACTGTTTTGCCACTTCGAAGCAAGTCGGCCAATACTACAACTGAGCTTCGAAAGATTGACTTCACTCTTGTGATTGCTCCGGATAGGAAAGGTCAAGCGACTGGGTCTCTTGTTCTGGACGATGGCGAGAGTTTAAAGAGCAAAACCTCCAACATCAAGTTCATGTTGAAAAACGATATTCTTCAAGTCAATGGCACATTTGACTATGCAACGAGCTTGAAGGTTAAAGAGGTTGTTGTTCTCTCCCAAAACGGCAACAGGACAGTTTCAGGTGCATGGGGTCTCAATAAGTCTTTTACATTGGATCTGAAGACTTAAATGACCCATCTTTATTGCGGCTGGTGTCGGTGTACAATCTAATTGGGCTGGAACAGAGAATGAACTTGTTTTGATCGTGGTAGCTCAACAGACATAGTTGATTAAAAAGATGCGCTGTCTTTTATGGAAACTTTAAGAATGCCTTACTCTTAAACAATGAATAGCCTGCATATATATGCTAGATTCCGCCCTTGTAGATGGATAGGAGAATTGAGCATTCCATAACGACTTTGATCATACTCTGTTGGTGTTGCTTGTGATGCATGGATAGCTCTCGTATCCTGCGTACGAGGTGTTACTTTATTCAACTCACTTTCAAAAAATTTCACTATATAGCTTAGAATCTCTTGAAACTCGTACTGTTGTCTCATTCTACTCAGGCTTCATGAGGACATGTGTCAACTTTGTTCTTTCGATTCTCTTTTCGTAGAACCAAAAACTCAGTTGGTCAAGCTATAGGGTAGCCGACCATCCGACGGAGTAACTACCCCGCATTGAGTTGTTCAGTCGGGAGTTCTTGTTGGCAGCTGCGGAGCCGACTGTCTAGTGCTGTGACCCTGGTTGATCATCACGAGTTATACTGAATCAAGTTAGCATGTCGGATTCACGGAATCGGCTCCGACTTTTCTTAGAATGTCTGAAGTGAAGCGGCAAACTCTAACAAGGAGGTCGTAAACAGACATACAGAAGGTAGGAGGTCATTGCAGGAGCCGATAGAGGCGTGTCTGCTGGGATACCTACTGTTCAATATGACGTTCAATTTTATCTGCTTATGGCCAACGTTGGTATTGTTATTGTATCCATACCTAGAACAATAAACCTGAAGATGAATTAGGTGAGCTTTGAGGAGTATTTATCGTTAAGTAACAAATAAAATTGCGTAGCAACCCACTCGCCAGCTTTGTCCATGTGACACTGAGTAGTAGTACGCGAAAGGATATGGTTTGATCTCGCTAGGCCGTACTCTAATACCACGCTCTGCACATTCTTCCCCAATGTTACCCCGTGGGGTTCATCTGGCATATCTAAACTTTAAGTCCATGATATCTGTTGAGAATAAGCTGCTCGACTAATCATCGCAGCCGATCATGCATCTGCCGTAGTTGGTATAGCGTACATATCGACCGGGGCACAGATTGCGGACTTGACTTTACACAAGTCCCATCCTGGAGCTGCCTTAGCCAGTTTTGGACAACATGTCTGTCCGTGTCCCTCGCAGAGAACCTCCCTTTAGGAACCCTATTTGGGAGCCGACACAGCTGTGGAGGTATATGTATATGTTTAAATTGTGGCCTAAATGTATTGTTGTATTTGGGCATTGTGGCTGAAAGCCTTGGTCCTCCCGCATCCTCCATTAGTTCGGGAGCCGACGCCTACTACCCTCTGAGACATGGGCATTGAGTCAAGGTACGATGCACTTGCATGGATACACGATACATATCTTCCGGAGCAGCGGACATCTGGAGTATTCTTGTACCCCAGCTTCGTACCTGTACCCCGGATTCAACCATCCCTGGGGCGACACAACTTGCGGGGAAGCTCTTGACTACATATTTGACACCATGCCATCTCCCTGCTGCGTCCCTTTACTAGATTACCTCACCTCCCTTTCACCACCTTGACTTTGCTCCAGTATCCTTATCCTCCAACATGTCTACACCAACCGAGAAGGCGTTCAACGAACACCGAGACGATGCTCTTGGAAAGACCCAAACTACTGGAAGCATTTCCATGTCTCCTGAAATGTTTGAGCAACTGTACCTGGCCCCCCACAGCCGAGTGAAGGGAGATTTGCGACAGAAGCTCGGAAATCCAACACCCTTGGGTAAGACTCTACAGTCTGTATTATCCGGATCTAACTGACGCGGCCGAAAGCCTTGGGCGGCTTCCTTCTCTGCACAACTCCCGCCTCCATGGCATTGCTTGGATGGGGAGGTGCAGGAGGGTTCGGAGCTGGTGCCAACGTGTAAGTCATAACTAATCCTCCCTAGAACTTGGCTGATCCGATTCCTTTCAGTGGTTCTTACTTCTACCTCGGTGGTCTCCTCCTCCTTCTCGGCGGCATTGGCGAATGGGTATAGTTCAACTCCTACATCATCACTCGAGAGACAGCTTTCTGATAAGGATATGATAACAGCTTCTTGGAAATACATTCCCTTCGGTCGTGTTCGGTATATTTGGTGGCTTCTGGTTTACCTTTGGTTCAACGATTGTCCCTGGGTACGGAGCCTATGGACTTTACTCAAAGTCTGGAGCTACGGCAGATGGTCTGAGCGAACCTCAGTTCTATGCCACGTTCGCCTTCTTTTTGATTTCGATGACCATTCTATGCGCCATATTTGCTGTTGCAAGCATTCGAACAAACATTGTCTTGTTCGTCATTCTAGTTATTCTGGTTCCGTGCTGTGAGTGTCGGCCCAATCGTAACCCCTCAAGACTATAACTAACAAGTCTTTCACAGTCTCCTGCTTATCCGCTTCCTTCTTCGCCGTTGCTAATGGTCAAAAAGACAAAGCGAATACATACCAACACGCCGGTGCTGCAATTCTTCTTGTTGTATCACTGCTGGGCTGGTACATCTTCCTGTCTCATATCCTTCAGTCGGTCGACTTTCCCTTTTCCCTCCCTCTCGGCGATCTCTCGTCCAGAGTTCCTGGCTCCACCAAGAGGAATGTCGTTGACCAGGAGAAGGTCGTCTAATACAGTTGGAGCATTGGTAACTGGGTACTAGTCAGGGTATGATGTATAACTAAGGCTAGGATGATAGTTTTAGGCTGGGATGATAGGTGAAAAACAGACACAGGAAGGTGGATTTGGAGGATGGAAGTGGCTTGAAATGAATCGTGAGAATTGTAGATCTAAAGATATTGGAGTTGTGGATGAGTGTTGATTTTATTACCGGCCTTGGACTGAAATAGGCGTAATTATCTCTCCGCAACCAACTTAGCAGAGCTCGTGTTGGTGATTCATACTCTGGGAATTACACAAAGTGACACTCTTGAATAACCAAGTCAAGATGAACCATGGGTTCATAGGGTCCTGATAGCTAGTAAACAACTTACACTGTACAATACTGATAACAAATTCATCGTCTTGGGGCGTTTCATGACTGATCGGTTCACGAGATCCACCCCCGGTTTGCTTCCCCGCAAGACTGGGGTGTTGCTCTTCCAAGTGGCCACTAACTAAACCTTCTTCAACCAATTGCATCTGCAGAGATCCAGATACCGAAACTAATGCCAAATCCTGAATCGTAAATGGTTAGCGTCGTGCGGGGAAGAGAGAATCCGTTGCAGCGGTCCTGAATATCTATCAACCCAGCCAACCCAGTTTCTCTCCTCGTTTCTCTCCTCTAGTAATTCTCCGCAAACGAAAGGCAGTTGATCTTACCAACCCCTTGGGCCCATCAGACCCTCTTTAATCATCTTCTAATAGACAACTGCTTCCACTCAGCCCTATTATCTCGTTTATTCCACGTGTTCAGACCTCCCTCATCTCGACCATGTCGGAACCGAAGGTCAGAAGGCAGAACCACTCTTGCGATCATTGCAAGAAGTCCAAAAAAGCCTGCGATGGTTATATCATCAATGAAAAGACCACAAAGTCGCTTGATACAACCTCGCCAAGCTCTGGTACACATATCTGTAAGTCCCCTACCATAGACCACTAATGAACTATCACGTTGACATGCCTCTTCTTCCATAGATGGAGAACCCGATTCAAGTCTTAAACCTTGCTCTTATTGTGTCAGGACCAAGAAAGTATGCAGCTTGAACCCACAATGGGGAAAGTCTCGATCTCGATCTCGAGTCAGTGCGACATGCTCAAGCATTGACAGCACTTCTGGTGAGAGCTCTCAGAGCAAAAGAAAACGGGAAGACATCTCTGGTTGCCCTTCCTCCACGTCGCCCGCTTCAAGGAATTGTGATATACTCGCAGCCAACATGCTGCAGATGTTGCAGGCCTCAGTTCCAGGTCAAGGGTTCCCTTGGGGCAGCCCTCTTGTCAGCCCAGATGTTCCTCCTTTACTTTCCATGGACCAAGCTCTCGATAGGAGCTGCCTCGCCATGAGCTTTTCGAGTCCCGATAGTGCTTCCAATAGACTATCACAACTGTTCAATGACGAAGGCCTACCCCAGGAGACACCTCAAGACCCCTATGCAGCAGCCGACATTCCTGAGGATTCGACAACATATTCAGGCTCACAGGACTTTGACATTAACAATCTCTGGGATTTCTCTGCGATCAACTCGGCTCCTGAGGACAACCTGTCATCCACAGAATCTCCAGCGAACAGAGAAAATGCCAACCAAATAAAACGAAGAGCTCGGTTACCGTCCAATGACTGGTCTGGATATTCTAACTTCTCCCCATCTCCATTCACCAGCGACTCTCTAATCATGCAGACTTCCAATAGATATCTCATCACCGAGAGTCTTCTCCAGATATACCACGATGTCCTGGAGAATAACCTCGCATGCTGGCTAGCTGAGGATAACTGTCCATACAAGCTAAAACCTTTCGGCCGCGCTGCCCCGGCCGCAGAGACCAGTTTGGCTGTCTCTCCAGGATCCTTTCCTCAGAACCACAACCTTCCACCAGAATGGGGGTCGGTGTGGTCAAATAGGATGTATCGTCGTGTAGTGGAGCTGGATCGAGCAGCACAAGCAGCCAAGATGATCAGATTAACACGGTCTGAGAGTCAAGCAGCATCTCGAGTCTTGGACCTAGCCATCATGGCTTTCACAACACAATGGGCTCAGGGTCACCGCCGACAAGAGAACTTCTCAATGGGAATGAATGACATTGACTCAGAACTCGCGGATGACTTGGCCGATTCTCTCAACCAAGAGTTTGAAGAAAGTTTGCAACAATCTGTCTGGGAACAAGCAAAGAGAGCACTTCAAGATGTTGTCGATGTCGAGTCTTACCGCGTAATCTACGCTGAACTCATTTTTGGTCTTACACAAAAGCCTTGGGCTAGCGATGGAGATGAACCAAAATGCCATACCTCCCGGACAACGAAGAAGAGCGGTAAAGGAATCAAAGAGAGAACAATGCCAGAAATCATCGAAATCATGTCTCAAGAAGGCCCTCATACCTACTTAGAGCGAGCCACTCGGAAGATCCACGCACTCAAGTTCCGCTTTGAAGCCAGCGAGTTCGGCTTCACGGAAACAGGCAAGAGGCATTTCTCTCGACCATTAACCGAAGAGAATAGACGAACCATAGGCTTGCTTTACTGGCTGGCTGTCATGTTCGATACAGTCTCTTCTTCTATGAATGAGCGGCCTGTGGCACTAGCCGACGAGGATTGCCAACATGAGGATGCTGATGGGCTCCTCGCGGACACCATGAAGGCTGCCCAGAAGAGCCGACGGGGCAGTAAAAGATGGGAAATGGAGCTATTTATCCAGGACGATGCATCAAAGCCAACATTGGTGACACGGTGGCCCTGTCCGTACGACGATGCAATGCAAACGGTTGCCAAGTCAGCGCCCGTCAAGATTCTGATCTATCGCCATCTATCATATCTTCAAAACGCCTTGAGAAAGCGAGAGTGTCCTCAGGTCATCGAGGAGATTATTCAGCAAACAACCTTGTTGTATAGATACTGGAACATGACACATGGAACCTTCTTCCGAGACCTGATCAAGCATTATGATACCGTTCCGCCACGTATAAAAAGCTGGTTCTTCTGCATTGCCGTACCGTGGCATCTCGGTGCATTGATGCTCGCGGACGTGCTCGATTTCATTGATACCAACGGATATGGACTTGAAGAGGCCCGACAAAAGCGATTAAGCAGCAATGTTGCGGCACGCATACGAAAAGCCAGTGCCATTGAGCTCGCTGATCTAGCGCAAGTGACTACCCCTCGTCTATTTCATGAAGCTGGCATGAATGCAGCGCAGCTCCCAGATTATCATTTTGCAGTTAATGAAGGACCTTTGCTAACAGAGCCGTGGACTGTTATCCTTGTCAGAGGATTCACCAAGGCGTGTGTATTTCACCTGGACATGGCTGATGACTTTCAGCAACACGAAGGGGATTTGTTGGGCCACGACAGTGAGGATCTTCAGGATAGTCTACGACGGGCTGAATATTGTATTCGGGCGCTTTGGTGTCTGGGAAAAAAGTCGGAGATGTCTAGGAATATCACCAAAGTGCTAGTGGGCGCTTTGCAAGAACTGCGGATATGACCATTTGCTGCAACGGTGTTTAGGGTTTGATAGTTTGGCAACGGAATATTGGTGTTTGACCTTTATAATTACTTATGCAGAGGGTTATGAGAGTTAGGACAATATCTCTTCCAAGATCTAGATGTTTATTGGTAGTCAATCTATATGACTAATTTTAACACCCTCCATCATTCCAAAAGTTCAGTTCAACGGCATTATATATAGCCCCGGCGTCTTCTGTCAGAAGAAACTGTAGCTCCGGGCCAAAGTCTAGTTGTTCAAACTCAGATACTGTCCCAAAGGTTCCTAGGAAGCCCTGAGATGACAGGTTTGAGACCTCCGATTCAATGAAGCTAGTGGTATCATGACACTGGGTCTGTATTATAGGATCGATGGGGTGATCCTCGTTATTCGTCTTTGATACTGGCATTTCAGACATGCTCAGCCTACCACGAAGCTTCTTGATCACAATGGCTGCACTTGCCGCTGCCCCAAAGAAATCTCCCATTCGCTCGAGTACTTCGATCCCTTGCGTGAGGGCCTTGCGTGCCACCGTTAAGACAGGGCTATCATTGTGGTGAGCTAGGAGAAACCCAACCAACGTTATTGCTGCGTTCCACTGGCAGTTGAATGGCTCGTACCAGCCATTCAAAATGTCATATTTCTGATACACCTGATGCAGTAGTTGAGTTGTTGCTGCTGCGTGCATGGCGGAAGTCTCTGCTACTTTCAGCGTCTCAGGCAACATATGAAACGAACTGATTCCTCTGTCCCCAGCACGAGTCAGAGAGTGGCCTATGCAGGACCGGCCGATAGTGAGCATTAACTCATGGTAAAATAGTTCCAGCATTAAACGCTGTCGACGTAGCCAGATGGGCGCGAACGGCTCGATCTCGATATCTGAAAGGTCGGTTGAGAAAGGTGTCCCATCGTCACGTCTTTCTGTTTTGAGAGAATCAGGTAAAGACTTGGCCCAGGCACGCATATTGTCCATACCAACCGCAATGGCTTTTGCTTGTCCTTCCACTAGATGGTCGGCCGCGTCGGATGCCGTTTCAGAAACGGCGCCCTCCAAGGGCCTGTGGTTGAATGCTTCATCAAAGGCCGTGCGGACTATTATCGTGAGCTTATTCCTTTGCACCATATAGCTTAATTGCGCTACGCCACCCGCAACAAGCGTGCCATCTTCACAAGGTAAAAATGGCAATATCGACTGAGTTTGAGTCACCCAGGGTCGACCTAATCGAATGCAAGACCGCGTTTCAAGCAGTTGGAGGATGCACCATGTCCTTTTCCGTGCCTCTCGTTCCTTAACAGGCAAGTCGTTGCCAGGCTCGATGTGCAGTCCCAGAGTATATGCCATACGGGCCGCGACACCCAGCATATTCTGAGCCATGTTCTGATAAGATGCATTAGCCAGATATACGGCTGACCACAATTGACACTGCAACGTCTCAAGTGTTGGCGTTTCCAGCTCATATGCTACCAACCTCTGGCAGCGGTGATAGAGCCAACGTCCCGCAACAGCAGCGTCGTGAATGTCGATCTCGGTACCGGATTGGCGTGGTAGTGAAGTGACGCCAAATTGCATGCACAGAGCTATAACAATGTCCACAAGTGCTGAGGACTTCCTCGTATTCCCAACGGAGTCGGACCATAGTGATTTGTAGAGTGCCTTGAACTCAATTTCGTCAAGAAGCTGATAGCAGCAATGCCACGAGTCCCAAAACAAATCGAGAAAAAATGCCTCTTGAGTCGCCGACAAGTTCTTTCCAGACAGAGTGTCCGCTGTCAATTGACTTGCTGCCTTTGTTGCCTCCGCATGTCTCGATAATGATGCTTCCTGCAACTCGGCATCAGGAGTGCACATTGCGTGTGCTATGGACCGACTTGCCGAGTTGGGAATCAGAGTCTGAGGTTCTTCAAAATGCGTCGGGTGTGTATCATGGGCTCTTAGATGCGTACTGATGCAATGGATAAAATAGTATGTGGATGAGGGCCCGTAGAATTGAGTGGTAGCTGTTGATGAAGGTATGGCTGCGGTGATATCAAACTGAACTCCGTCACCGTTAGAAGTGATTACTTTTGGCGAAGAGCTATTCGACCTAGATTTTGTCGCGTTCGCCTCCTTCGGTGGTTCGATATTGGCGAGTTCGAGTTGTGCTTCAAGCTCTTTCACCCGTGCTCTCAGCTTGTCAATCTCCCTTGATAGCAGGTGTCAGCAAGACCACGAGATCTATACCTTTGTTCGAGGCATTTTAATTCACTCTGTTTACCTCATTGCGCGTGAAAGACTCCATGTCGAGTTTTGTCTGGTGGTGTTGCTGCTACATTCCCATCCCCTGTTTTTGCAATTTCGACATGGGTAATTGGTGTCACACTTGACCCGATGAAGGCGGCATGAGTCGCATGCTCTAGCTACTTGCAAGCGCTTTGGCTTGATGCTTGGCGTAGCAGCCGATTCACAGGTAGAGAAGCTCCCAAACATACTTCAAGTTAGTGTAACGGGTTCAATGTTAAGTTATCCTCGACATATTTGTAGGGTAAGCTAGAGTGGGTAGAGTAGAAGGAGTACTGTGGAGATTTGTCCGGAGTTAAGATTGAACTGATTAACGCCGATGAGTGTTAGTCATTGTTTCTTCTCGTAAGCATCACTTAACGAATACATGCAGCGTGTCAGCGTGTTCGATTGAGTCTAATATTTTAGTATCGAATGATCTCTAGCATTTTAATCAGTACACTCCCAATGCCTTGGCAATCTCCTCGGCCACTCCCTTTGAAGAAGCTGGATTCTGGCCAGTAATCATCTTTCCATCAACAACAACTTTCTCGGCGAGGGGACCCTCATCAGCCTTGACGTATTTTCCTTCGCTCGCTTCTCCCAGTCGCTTCTCAAGGCTGAAATCCATGTCCTCGGTAAACTGAAACATCTCTTCACCCACGTCATCGAATCCAGTTACTTGCTTACCTTTCAAGATCAAATCGCCTGATGCTGTTGTGGCATTCACCAATGCTGCAGGACCATGGCATACAGCTGAGATGACTTTGTCCTGATAATGAAAGTCACGGAGAAGGCTTTTGGAGTGTTCATCGTCGACCAGATCCACCATGGGGCCATGTCCGCCTGGGTAGAATACGGCATCAAACTCCGAGGCACGTCCGGCGAGGTCGCTCAGCTTAACAGTGTTCTTCCAGACTGACTCATGGTTCTCGAGGAAGTCCTTGCAGATAGGGTCATCCTTGAAAAGATCCACGGATACGGGATCAAGTGGAGATTCGCCGCCTTTGGGGGTTGCGTAAACAAGCTCGGCGCGAGAGTTGAGTACATGAAATGGGTGAGCAAGTTCAGGCTGGTAGATATTAGCAAAGTTCACAAGAAGCCCTGAAATAATCCAGCCTCCTATTTTCTGGTCAAGCATAATTTGGGTGGCTTTTACTTACTAAGTACCATCCGATTTGCTTCCCTGTCTTGGGGACCTTATTGGCGGAGGTAAGCACGACAAGGATTCTCGGCTTGGAAGTCTCCATTTTGAATGAAGTACAAAGTGGAAAACAAATTTGACGAGGATAAGAGAGCTACTGGAGTAGTTTTGTAGAATGATGAAGAATGAGTTGACCTTCTGACCTTGACACAGGTGGTGTCGGGCATTATATACTCAGAGGGAGTGAGCTATACAGTCTCCAAGGAGTAACGGAGACTTGTTTCATGAGTTCAGCTGATTCTCCTTCTGACTTTGTCTTGTGTATGTATGCTGACTCTTTTCATCTCCCATGGTTTCGCTGACTCCGTCGCTCCTTTGGGAAATGTGGAACCCCAAGATCTGAGTTTATGAGTCTGAGTTTTGTATTAACTGTTTAGATAGAAATGACTGGAACTGGGCACTGTTTATAGATTCACAAATCTTAAAAGTCTCTATTAGAATAGCTGCAGCATTAAACCCCATCATTGTTATCATAATTCTCATCGTCCGGTAAGGGAAGGCTTCGATCCACGTTCATAAGCAGACAACTGCTAGCCTTGTCGACCAGTATGTCCAGATGGCGGAAGCTCCCTCCAAACCTTGTCCCTACAATCTTCACCGTCTCCATCAATGTGTCAATGACCCCAATATCCATTGTCGAGCCCTGACTTCCCAATGGAACCAGTGACATAAGATCGGCCAGTGAACATCCTACATCGAATACCTTCTCGACAATGCCAATCCCATTGGCTTCAAAGGCCTCTGTCGGTACTAGCCGAGACACAAGAACGGTTTCATGGGCAATGCTGGCAGGATAATGCAGCGACATGACATCCTCGCTATTAGCAGTAGAAAGTAGTCGTTTCGAAGCGCACAACTTCCAGACAACGACCTTGAGCCACTGCCGAGATATAAGGATGTCTGCTTGCTGAACCTGGGAGCGATTCGAAAGGTTTGGGGGTGCACATTTGAGTAAGCACTGTAATCTCAATAAGTCCGTGAAGTCTATTGAAGTCGTCGAGGTCGGCTGGTTCCATTGTGATATCAGTTCTTGATTAAAGGGACGGAAAAGTGAGATTAAATCAAGAAACCCAAGCAATATCTCAGCATCAGAAGACAATTCGTCAACAACTGGGGGTTTTAAGGTGTCCTGCAACCTAATTGGTCGGTTTCTCTGCAGGGCATAGGCTCTTTCTGTGATATAGAGTACCCAGAACATGCGTCGAGCAAATGATGCGAATGATGAGTCGTTGAGATTCTCGTAAGTGATTTCCTCATGCAGATGCAACGCTTGGAGCATTGTTATAGCTTCTTGCAGGTAATACCATGCCGAGTTATCCTTTTCCATAGAGAAGAAGGCAGCGTGAAGAAAGAATGATGTTTGGATATGGGTCAACGATGGCTGTTCAATGAGATTGCAGTTTTCTCTTGCGCGAAGGGTTTCTGAAATCAGAAAGTCGGCAGGTGGGATTGCGAAATCGCTGTGAACGGGTGAAGGCGGAAGTATTTCTGGTGATAGTGCAATGACAGCGCAACATGCCGTAATCAGGCCGTACTGACTGGCTGATACTGGAGTTTTATCGAGCTCTGGACGATGCAGAATAGGCGTGAGTGGATATTTGTGCTTGAAGTAGGCATCAAGGCACCATCGAACAACTGCGTCAGTTATTCGAGGCGACTGGAGAAACTCGTCCGGACATGATGGTGAGACGACTTTGTCGGACTCGGAGCAAGTCGAGTCTCTTCCAGGGTTAGATGCTGAAGATTGGAAGGGTGTTGCTGAAGGCCGTTGAAGTGGTCTTCGAGCATATCGTGGGCCTTTGGGACCAGTTTTCTTATGTACAGCCCTGTAAGTGCAGCTTATATCCAAGGTTGTGCAATTGAGACATGGCATACAACCATCACAGCGGACCTTTCGCCTGTGGCAGATGTCACACGCTTGTCGGACCTTGGTGGGTTTCATGATGGAGTTAATCTGGGCTTGCTGGACGCGACATGCCCTGGCGAAAGCATGGTTGGATTGTGCGGGGATTGGCTTTATATAAAAACGGACCAGCTTTCGGCATCGCTCGAAGCCACCAGAGGATCCACTCTTCTTGGACAGGGAGCTAAGATGGACCAGGTGGCAGGGAATAGATTCAAGCTTTATGTTCTCGCATCTCAGTACACGCAGCATAGCCGAGAGGGATGTAATAATATATTCATGCTTGAAGCCAAGATTAAAATTGAATAACATATCATGTAAAAAGCTATCTATGGTAAACAGGTCCAAGTGAACTCCGATCCTGCGCCCATTCTCCTCGAGGAGCATTTCCATCATTTCTTTTCCACGCGTGGCTTTCGCACAACAGTCCCATCGTTCACCACATACTCGGAGAAATTTCTAGGAGGGATACCTTCAGCGTACAGACAGTCAATGTCGTGATAGGTCCTATTCTTCGTCTCGGGCTGGAACCAAAACAAGGTTGCCAGGATGAAGACTTCAGCCCCGACAAACAAAAACATGACTCTACCACCCCAGTTGAGTTGATCAGGGTTAATGAAGAAGGGAAATACGGATGATAGCATAAGCGCCGTGAGCTGCTGGCAAACGAGGCTGAAAGCGATGGTCTTGGGACGTGTCGCCTGCGCGGCAGTTTCCTGAGCAACTGCCCATCCAAAACATCCAACAGTTCCGGTATAAAGCATCGACCAGGTGATCATGAAGGCGAGAAGGGCGGTGTTTGCGGCTTGATTGGCAGTACCGGCAACTGAGGTCCCAGCAATGATGATGGACCAGCAGCAAAGTAGTGAACCACCTCCGATGAGAGACTTTCGCCGAGGAAGGACGTCGGAGACCGTAACCGCAAAACAGTTGGAGAAGAATTGCAGAGTCGAAGATATGGCTGTGAGACCGAATGGATCGGATTGACCGATGAGCTCGAAGTAGTATGTCTGATACGTGTCTGCAAATGTCAGTATCTGGTTCCATATGAATGGTAATGATACGCCTGTCGCGTTACTTACTGGCAAAGTATCCACCAGAGAAGTTCTGAGATTGCAATCCCATGACGGCAATAAGAGTTCTGGTTCGGCGCTCCTTGGAGAAAATAGCCTTCCAACTGGTCTGGCTGACCATGTTGGCTTCTCCTGCGGTAACCTCGAGTTCGGATTTGATAAACTCAAGCCTTTCTTCGACATCAATGGCCTTGCCGTATAGTCTGATGATGGCCTTGCGCGCCTCGTCATCTCTTCCCTTCTTGACATACCAGACCGGTGACTCGGGTAGAAAGGGAAGACCGATGGCGAAGAGTGTAGGCACTAGGAATGTCATGACAAAGGCAAGTCTGTAACTCCATTCACCCTTGATCTTGGAAGATCCAAAACCAGTGATGGATGAGAGAAAGAAGCCCAGTACAATGATAACGTTGGTAAGAGAGCTCAGGGAGCTTCGAAGAGCAGCGGGTGCATTTTCGGTGACATAAAGCGGCGGAGTGACAGTTGAAAGTCCGACTGAAAGGCCGAGGAGGAGTTTAGAGACAAACAGAATGGGAAGGCTTGGGGCAAGACGAGTGCAAAGGACGAGGCCAAGGACAGGGCGACAGCAGTCCATAGCACCGCCTTTCGACCAACAAAGTCGGCAAATTGGCCAGCTAGAAATGCTCCAAACACCTGCCCAATGGTGCTGGCAGCGTTCCATAGAGACTGCCAGAGCGCAGGGATAACGTATTGGTCGCCGGCGCTATAATATTCACCGTAGACCTTGCGGAACTCGGGGAACGCAATGGCTACACCTGAGAGACCCTGGTCATAACCCCAGCCAAAGACCAGGGACATGATGTAGAGCGACCATAGGACAAAGTGTTTATCTTTCTTGAGGTTTGACCAAAGGCGCTGGTATTGCTGCTTTGTGGTGAGTTCTTGTGCGTCGATGGCCTTTTGTATGGCCGCAGAGTCAGAGATGGCTGCCTTCTCAACGTGGTCGGACACAGTCGCCACGGACTCGGTCTTGGTCGCCATTCTGAATAGAATGTAAAGAGTAATTGAAGGGGATAGTTGAAGTGATGTAAGACTGTTTGTGAAGTTCTCATTGTAATTTTGCGACGGGGTCCACTCAGGATTGATATCAATTGCGCGAGTATAACGCTCGTCAATATCCCCAGCAAGTCATTATCATGTTTACAATGAACGGAGCCCCATAGGGAATCGAAAGAGCCAAAAGTCGCCTCATTTGATAAGCCGGACATATCCAGAATATCACCACCATCCTTCGTTATTCAAAAAGACCGGGGCAATGGCTGAAATGGTTGAATTTCTATTGGTCACTCCGTCGGTCCGACAGGAGTTCATGCTCCATCGCTTTAGGGTAGGTCTTTCAGCGAATCACAATTCAGCCTTGAGAGATCAACCCATCCAACTCTTGTAGGCTTAAGGTGTTTATTTGGCACGAGATCGACATGATCAGACACAAGACATCAGTTCAACCGTCTTTATTCCACCCTCTTCTCAGATGAAATTGTTAAAGGGCAAAATTGTCGGACCGATGAGTGCCAATCGGGTATAAGAAACTAAAGACTCAATCTTATTTCTCACAACATAACACGCAACCCTGATCGTTCCATCAATACTCAAGACCATGTCACAAGAATCATCAGCCATCATGCCAAGCATATCCCCTCCTGACAGAGCCTGGTGGAAAGAGGCGGTCGTCTATCAGATCTACCCAGCCAGCTTCCTGGACTCGGATGCCGACGGTCTCGGCGATATCCCTGGCATCATCTCAAAGCTCGACTACATTCAGTCAGTAGGAGCCACAGCCATCTGGTTGTCGCCTATTTTCAAGAGCCCCCAGCATGACATGGGATATGATGTCTCGGACTATCGCGACATTCACCGCCCCTATGGAACAATTGAAGACGTCGAGGCTTTGATCCAGGGCTGCCATGAACGGCACATCAAGGTACTTCTCGATCTTGTGGTAAATCATACCAGCCATGAGCATGAATGGTTCAAAGAATCACGGTCGTCAAGGACATCGCCTAAGCGAGACTGGTACTTCTGGCGTGACCCAAAGTTCGATAGTCATGGCAATCGCAAGCCGCCCAACAACTGGGCCTCCATATTCGGGGGCAGTGCCTGGACCTTTGACGAGACCACAGGACAATACTATCTATCTTTATTCCTACCCGAACAACCTGACCTGAACTGGGCAAACGCCGACATGCGTCAGGCGACCTACCAAGACATGAAGTTCTGGCTCGAAAAAGGCGTCGATGGCTTCCGCATCGATTCCATGAACCTCATGTCCAAGCACCCAGACCTCCCCGATGCGCCTATCACGAGGCCTGGCACTGAGTTCCAACCCGGGGACAAGTATTTTGCCAGCGGGCCTCGCATGCACGAGTATATCAGGGAAATGCGGGAACAGGTTCTAGATAAGTATGACTGCATGACTGTCGGAGAACTGGGCTTTACCAAAGACGAGGAGAGTGTCGCAAGCTATGTGGCAAAGGAAAGGCATGAGCTCAACATGTTGTTCACTGGAGACATTGTGGATATGGACTTTGGCCCTAACCATAAATATGAACGGGACGACTTCCGGCTCTCCAAGCTCAAAGCCATTACGAGTCGTTGGCAAGGGGCTATGCCCAAGTTCGACGGCTGGAACTCTGTCTATATGGACAACCACGACTCTGGTCGCTCTCTCTCACGATATGGGTCGGATCTACCCCGATTTCGGAAGGATGCCGCTAAGATGCTAGCTATATATCTCGGCACATTAAGCGGCACATTGTTTCTCCTCCAGGGCCAGGAAATTGGCATGGCTAATGCCCCAGAGTCGTGGAAGATCGAAGACTACATCGACGTGGAAGGGCTGAACTACTATACGAGTGAGCTCAAAAAGAGAGGTCCTGGAGCCGATATGTCAGATGTAATGAGAGAGATGAGACTCAAGGCACGCGACAATGGCAGACTGCCGATGCAATGGACTGCAGATGATAACGCTGGCTTTACAAACGGAGGCAAGCCTTGGATGCGTGTTAACGACGATTACAAGGAGTGGAATGTTGCACAGCAGGAAACCGACGACGACAGCGTATTGGCATTCTGGAGGCAGGTTTTAGAGGTTCGACAAAGGGAGAAGGATGTCTTTGTGTATGGACTGTTCTCGATGATTCCAGAGTACAAGGATAGCGAGGACATATTTGCATATACCATGAAGAGCCACGATGGGAGGACAGCTGTTGTTCTTCTGAACTTCTCGCCAGAAGAACAACATGTCGAGCTCGAGGGTTATTACTGGAGGAATAAGTTGCTTGGGAAGGATGTTGACATTCTCAACAATAATAGTGTGAAGCTTAGACCCTACCAAGGTGTCGTATATGCTAGCTGGTGATTGGTCTATTAACGAATTTGAACAACGAAACAACGCTTACTAGTCATGATACATCCCGCTTTAATAATGATTACAAATTACTGCTGGGGCTACTCGGAATAGAAGTGGGATTTCCGATTTACTATGTGACTTTACCATAACAAGCTTTTCTAGGAATAAATAGCGCCGCCACCTTGACAGGGGATAAGGAGCGTGTGATAATATGTATAGCATTTACGGATAGAGCGTCAGTCAATGTCAAACTAATATCACCCTCAACCGCTTCGTGTGTTCCATATCTCTATAGTTGCCTGCTGTGGTGTATAATAAGAAAATGATATAGGCATTGCATAAATTATCTAGACCCACTAACGCCCTGATTTGGAATCAGTTCCCCAGGAGAGAATCAGTATTGCCCAGGGTTGAGGTGATTACCCCAGGATTCGGAATTCGGAAGTGAAGCCAAGAAGTAAACTTTATTACCCCGCAGACTTGATACCCTGTCCTCCTACTCTTAATTGGGTATAATATTGAGATCGATCAAGGGAAACACCACGAATTGGGCATACGCCCCGTTTGTAGTTACCCACGTCGTTGTTACGGTCAATCTCATTTGCCATTGGATCTGCCGACCCTTCATGAATCACATTATCCCTGTTCTCCGAGGATCTGTCTCGGTAAATAAATAGACAGCCAGGACCCCATAAACATGCAGTCGATCAAATCAATAAGAGTCGGCATTCATTCTTCTCAGTTAATGAAAGAGAATTCCAGGATTTCACACATCAACAACAATGCTGAGCCAAGAGGCTAGTAGTATCTTCACTTATGCAGGGAAGCGTCTGCTAACACCCATCAGGCACGCGAAAATGTCCAGGATCAACTTCATATAGAAGTTCTTCCTGGAACAGAAATCATGACAGACTTTGGCAAGGCTCGATTTGTCAAGGCAGGAAAGTCGAACCAAGTTCTTATTCCGCAGCCGTCCCAAGACCCCCACGACCCTCTCAACTGGACACCCTTCTGGAAGTTTTGCGCCATCTTTTCTATTTCAACAATGACCTTTACGCAGGGATTTGCTCCGCTGTCTCTTGCGTCCATGTTCCCTCACCTGATGCGAGAGTACAACAGCACTCTGGAAGATGTGATCCAGTTCACAGGCGTGACTATTCTGGTTCTTGGGTTTAGTAACTTTATCTGGTGGGCACCCTTCTTTCATGGTGGCATGGACTTTCACTAAAATTCGACAGGATACCCATTTCTACGTCGTTCGGTCGCCGACCTGTCTTTCTCGCATCACAGCTGGTCTGTCTAGCAAGTCATATAATCCGAGCTAGATCATCGACCTACGGAACATTTATGGTGGCTTGTGTGTATGCAACGCCTCAAAGTAGACCTTTCTAAAAGACCTTTGCTAATACTGAGTTGCAGGCTCAACGGACTAGGATCAGGCCCCGCAGAAACCCTACAGCCAGCCATCATCGCCGATATCTTCTTCCTTTCCGATCGAGGTACATGGAATACACTGTATTGGGTTCTTTACATGGGTGCACTCACGGTAGCACCGGTCATCTCGGGTCCTATGGCCGACCGTACTGGTTGGAAGAACTTCTGGTGGCTCAATGTTGCCATCACTGCTCTTTCGATCTTGTTTGGCGTCTTTGGATTCCCCGAGACAAGGTGGACGCGCATAGATGCTATCGAAGCTGAAGCTGGTGTTGGCGGGCAAGCGGAAATTCCGACTCAGGAGACCAAAGGTTCAATCACTCCCGATCATGTCGAGAAGTCGGCATCTTCACCCGATGAGGCTCAGATTGAATCCGCCCTTGATCCATACTTGGGCAAGGGTAGCCCATCGAAACAGCAGTGGTGGTTGTTCCAGCCCAACTCATCGCCACTCCGAAGTATTATTCTTGATCTCTGGACTCCATGGAGACTCTTTGGATATCCTATCGTTCTTTTTGCTTCTTTCGTTGTCAGCTGGAGTTGCAGTAACTTCTTGATCATCAACCTCACCCAATCTCAAGTCTTTGCTGCCCCTCCGTACAATATGAGCTCCCAATCTATCGGTATGCATATGACATCAGGGTACAGAAGGTCGCTAATACAATATAGGGTTTCTCAACCTTGCCATTCTCGTTGGCACCTTGATTGGTCTTGTCACAGCAGGCCCCTTCAGTGACTGGGTATCCGCGAGGGCAACAACAAGAAATGGCGGAATTCGTGAACCGGAGATGCGTCTTCCTGCCATGATCCCTTATATCATCATCATGGTTTTCGGCAATCTTATTACTTCGATCGGATACGAGAGACATTGGCCATGGCCTGTCATTGCTGTACTTGGCTACTCATCAGCTGGCATACAGGTTGCTGGCCTGCCTGCTATTGTCAGTACATACGCAGTGGATTCTTACAAGCCAGTCACCGGATCCCTCTTCGTTGCCATTACGGTCAACAAGAACCTTTGGGGTTATGGAATGGGCAAATTCGTCACGCCATGGACTATTAAGTCAGGGTAAGTAATGACTTGGACTATACAAAAGCAGCTCGTCGATACTAACTTTGACAGATTCATGCCTGTTTTTATGACCAACATGGGACTCACTGTTCTCTGGTGCGGCCTCGGGGCGATTTTCTACTTTTATGGCAAGACGTTTAGGCGATGGACCAAAGATAGCAATGTTCACCAGTTCTAATACTGGGCCATTGCACTAACTGCCTTCCTCTTTTCGTTCAAGTTGTGTCACGGGCACAGATTATACTCCTAAAGATTGCAAATGTGCACGAATAGTGCTGGGTTCTGTTGGTAGTAATCTTGGAATAGATAATCCGAGCCTTTTACCTTATCTGGGAATGAAATGACACTGTGAGAATGTCTCAAGTCTGATCTCTCAACCAAAGCCTGATTCCGGACCAATTAACCCATTTTAAATGGTCAGATCAGGTAGTGGGCGTCTTCACGTGTTGAAAACCATCTTCCGTTTAAGTCTGTTTATACGGGTATCTTTGACTCGAGATACCAATCATGCGAATGCCATTTTGAGACATATTACTGTCACCTGCGTCCAAAGCCCACTAATTACCATTCCTTTCGCAATCTTTCAAGTACCTCCCTGCTGAGCATATCTGTATTTGGCATTTGCTAATTGGTCTTTTTCCGTGCCCCTCAGCTGACTGCATTAATGCACTTGGCATTATCATGCGGCGCAGCTTGACCTGAAGACTACCAATTCAGGAAAGGAAAATCGTCAAGTTTGCCATTCAAGTGATGTCGTCCGTCTATAAGAACCATGGCACAATACTGTTGGCTTCGGAATTATTTTAGTTTGGCCCCATACGTGCGAAGGTACTGACAATATGTTTTTCAACAACTCGGCAGAGATGGCCGTGGTCCTGGGTATCATTGGCACTTCTCTGTACCTTGCATATCATACAATCAAGCCTAAGCCACTCGTTGGTATTCCATACAACAAAGATGCAGCTGGAAAGGTGCTGGGAGATCTTCCCGAGATGATCGGATATGTATGGCGAACAAAACGCATATTTGTAAGACATCCAGCCAAGATCATAATACGTCAAAACCACTAACATGGCAACAGTGCTGGTTGACATCACTCACCACTCGTCATCAAAGCCCCATTGTACAGGTCTTTACAAAGCCCGGTGGCTTGCCTTGGGTTGTCATCACCGATCCATACGAAAGCCAGGATGTCTTGCTTCGAAGAATCAAGGACTTTGACCGGAGCGATTTCTTTCGTCAATATGTTGGTGGCATCATGCCTTACCAACACTCGCATTACCTGTCGACCGACGCCCAGTTCAAACACAATCGCAAGCTCATTAACCACCTAATGGCACCCACTTTCATCAATGAGATCAGTGCACCTCAGGTATATTCGAGCACTCTTAATTTGATCAAACTATGGAGGCTCAAATGCAAACTGGCTTCTGGTCGTCCCTTTTCAGCTCACCATGACACCACCTTTGCTTCTCTAGATTCGATTTTCGCATCTTCGTTTGGCATGGCGGAACATGAAAGCAATACGTTTCGGCGTCTGAGAAGAATTGATGAATCTGATCCAGAGATCTCTGATGATCCTGACAGACCAGTAACATTTCCCGAACACTCCCCTCCCGACATATTTTCGGCCATCCTCACACTTGCAGAATCTGTGTCGGATACACAACTTTCACCTTTACCAGTTTTAACATCATGGATCATCCGAAAGTTTCCTTACATGCGCAAAGCTAAAGCAATCAAGGATCAATTCATACGGGACAAAGTAAGCGAGGGCATCGAACTTATCAAGAGTGGTTCCATGACACAACCAAAAAGCGCCATTCACTCAGTGTTACTCAGAGAGCATGAAGTAGCTGCCAAAGAAGGACGACAGCCTGAGTACTACGGTCGTGCTATTGCCGACGAGTTTCTCGGTTTCATGACGGCTGGTTACGATACGTCAGCCACGACAATTGCCTGGGGTCTCAAGATGCTTACAGACAACCCTGCTGCGCAGAACAAACTCCGAGACAAGCTCCGTGATTCTTTTCCAGACGCTGCTCGAGAGAAACGCACATTGACATATAAAGAGCTGAGCGGCGCAAACATCCCTTACCTTGATGCACTGGTTGATGAAGTTCTGCGCCACTCTAACTCAATCGGCTTTGTCGCTCGCCAGGCACAACATGATACTACTGTTATGGGTTATCATATTCCAAAGGGCACCACCTTGTGGCTCATGGCCAACGGCCCTGGCTACCTGGAGCCGAATTTGGCAGTGGACGACCACCAGCGTAGTCCAGGAGCTCGTCGGGAATTCAAATCGACACTCACGGGTATGTGGGATGACGAGAATATCTCCAAGTTTCAGCCAGAACGCTGGCTCGAAACGGAACCAGGCACAGGCAAAGAGAGGTACAATTCTATGGCCGGCCCATCACTTTCTTTTGGAATGGGACCGAGGGGATGTTTTGGGAAGAAACTTGGGCTACAGGTTCTCAAAATCCACTTCGCATTAATCGTGTGGCATTTTGAGTTGCTGTCAACGCCTGCTGAGCTGAGTAGTTATGAAGCTGTTCAGAAGTTTGCGAGAGAGCCCATACAGTGCTATATTCGATTGAAGGAAGTGGATCTCTAATCCAGGAAGCCTGTTACTTCCTGGCCCGTTGGGGAAGTCCTACAGTCAATTGCGTTCCTGTCAATAGAGATTAAATGCTTTGCCTACATTAGCAGTTCTGGCATTTTTGCTTTGGGCAAAATTAGGTATATGCCCCTTTTGGTGGAGATCTCTATCGTTGTAAACATGGCCTCTAATACACATGAGAAGCCATTACACAAACAATGCCGACTATTCCCACAGTGATTGTGACTAATTTGGCTATTGCGGAGTTAACAGCAGACATACCAAATGATATTGCATTAAGGGCGTTGACTGTCCAAAATGGAGTCAAGGATCTCCAAGACCTTTGATATTGCTATCTTGTGGCAGGTGCAAATAAGGGAATAGATATGATGCATGCGTTCTATGTCTCTTTCTTAATCTAAGATGTAAAGCTTTAGACCTGGCCTGATGTTGATGCTTATACTTGGAAAGTCATGCGTTCTATCCTCGACCATGCCCCTGAGAGTAAGCTCTGAGACTGATCTGACTAGATTCTGTAATGCCCAGAGTATATCAAGTCCTCCTAAACGCTAACACGCCTACATAGGGGAAATTTAAGACCAGATAATGTTTTAGTATCTATCGAGGTCCGCAGCAAACCCAGCAGTAGTCACACACGGGACTGCCACCAACCCATTTGCATCCATTCTAATAAGGTAAAATGGTCAGACTCCTATTCTGTTAGATGGCAACTGATTGGAACTTACGCATTTTCCATGTAGACACACCTGCCCTGCGGCGCAGTCGTTATGGATACAGTCATTGGCTTTACTACCGACTTCTCGATATCCGTTTGGACAGGTCCCTGCCGTAGCAAGAGAAAAGAGATAGAATCCCAAGGCAGCAAGTTCAAACTTCATATTGCAGGAAGTAAAGACTTTTAAAAGGTGAAATAAATAAAGCTCACAGAGTGAATTAATCAAGGGAGACTTGGAATGAAAAGGCTAGTATGTACAAAGTAAGCTATAATAAAGAAAGAAAAAGAACAAGAAGGGATTCCAAATGGAAATAGCTATGCTCCTCATTATATATATAATGCCAATCCTTATAAAATCACGCAGTCCCATTAAATTACAACAGGGCTATCAACAGGTGACAAATGGAATACCCAATCTTTAAAGTTTACTAGTACCTGTCATTATAACTCATTCCACCAATACCCGAGGCCTATATCTAATATAGTTTACCAGCACTAACGCTAAGACACGCTGCTATCCATGCGGTGTAGCTAGAGACAAAGTACTCCAAATATGATATGCTGTTTTTACGAGAGAATCCTAGCCTCCTAGACTTTAACATAGTCACACGTGTACCTTTATCCTGGTGTAGGCCCCTGGCGCATACCGATAATGCCGAAAGCTGGAGGTTATTTATTCTGCACCTTGAAAGGTCCTGCAAAGGTATTAAAGGACTTGTTATTGGTTTGCGGCTAAATTAATTAGCTATAATTATATTAAACTTAGTTCTATTAAGTTATCTATTCTTACTCTCCTAAAGAAAAGAATTAAATATTCTAATTTATATTATACCTATAAAATATATTAAAATAATATATATATTAAGGGACTGGCTCCTAAGCTACTACTAATAGAAGGTCTTAAGAG